>JACCIX010001227.1:47500-50414 GCA_025506515.1 Flaveria trinervia | reverse complement strand
TAACAACAACAACAATAACAGCAACAACAACAGCAACAGCAGCAACAGCAACAACAGCAACAGCAACAATAACAACTGCAAGAACAACAACAAAAACAACAACAACAGCAACAACACCAACTTCAACAACAACAACAGCAGCAACAACAACAACAATAAAAACAGTAACAACAACAACAATAGCAACAACAACAACCACAACAACTATACCAACAACAACAACCACAACAACAACAACAACAACAACAACAGCAACAACAACTGTAGCAACAACAACAATAACAACAACAACAACAACAACACCAACAACAACAACAGCAACAACAACAACAACAAATAAAACAACAACAACAACAACAAGACCAACAACAACAACAACAACAATAACAACAAAAACAACATCAACAACAACAACAATAACAGCAACAACAACAGCAACAGCAACAACAGCAACAATAACAACTGCAAGAACAACAACAAAAACAACAACAACAACAACAACAACACCAACTTCAACAACAACAACAGCAGCAACAACAACAACAATAACAACAGTAATAACAACAACAACAATAGCAACAACAACAACCACAACAACTATAGCAACAACAACAACCACAACAACAACAACAACAACAACAACAACAACAACAGCAACAACAACTGTAGCAACAACAACAATAACAACAACAACAACAACAAACACGAACAGCAACAACAACGACAACAAATAAAACAACAACAAAACAACAAGACCAACACAACAACAACAACAACAACAACAACAAAAACAACAGCAACAACAACAACAACAACAGCAAAAGCAACAACAGCAACAACAACAACAACAACAGCCACAACAACATGAACAACAACAACAACAACAACAACATATCAACAACAACAACAACAACAAAAACAACAACAACAACAACGAAAACAGCAACAGCAACAGCAACAGCTACAGCAACAGCAACAGCAACAGCAACAGCAACAGCAACAGCAACAGCAACAGCAACAGCAACAGCAACAACAACAGCAAGAAAAATAACAACAACAACAACAACAACAACAACAACAACAATAACAACAACAACAGCAACAACAACAAGAGCAACAGCAACAATAACAACTGCAAGAACAACAACAAAAACAACAACAATAGCAACAACACCAATTTCAACAACAACAACAACACCAACAACAATAACAACAGTCACAACAACAACAATAGCAACAACAACAGCAACAACAATAACAACAGTCACAACAACAACAATAGCAACAACAACAACCACAACAACAATAGCAACAACAACAATCACGACATCAACAACAACAACAACAACACCAACAACAACAACAGCAACAACAACAACAACAAATAAAACAACAACAACAACAAAACAAAAAACAACAGCAACAACAACAACAACAACAACATCAACAGCAACAACAGCAACAACACCAACAACAACAGCCACAACAGCAACATGAACAACAACAACAACAACAACAACAACAAAATCAACAACAACAACAACAACAATGAAAACAACAAACAACAACAACGAAAACAGCAACAACAACGAAAACAGCAACAACAACAAAAATAACAGCAACAGCAACAGCAACAGCTACAGCAAGAGCAACAGCAACAGCAACAGCAACAGCAACAGCAACAGCAACAGCAACAGAAACAGCAACAGCAATAGCAACAGCAATAGCAACAGCAACAGCAAAAACAACATCAACAACAACAACAATAACAGCAACAACAACAGCAACAGCAACAACAGCAACAATAACAACTGCAAGAACAACAACAAAAACAACCACAACAGCAACAACACCAACTTCAACAACAACAACAGCAGCAACAACAACAACAACAGTAATAACAACAACAACAATAGCAACAACAACAACCACAACAACTATAGCAACAACAACAACCACAACAACAACAACAACAACAACAACAACCACAACTGTAGCAACAACAACAATAACAACAACAACAACAACAACACGAACAGCAACAACAACGACAACAAATAAAACAACAACAACAACAACAAGACCACAACAACACAACAACAACAACAAAAACAACAGCAACAACAACAACAACAACAGCAAAAGCAACAACAGCAACGCAAAACCAACAACAGCCACAAGAACATGAACAACAACACATATCAACAACACAACAACAAAAACAACACAACAGCAACAACAACAGCAACAACAACAAGAGCAACAGCAACAATAACAACTGCAAGAACAACAACAAAAAACAACAACAATACAACAACACCCAGGTCAACAACAACAACAACAACAGCAACACAATAACAACAGTCACAACAACAACAATAGCAACAACAACAGCCAACAACAGAGAACAGAACAGTCACAACAACCAACAAGCCACAACAACAACCACAAACAAACAATAGCAACAAACAACCACACGGCCTCAGCAACAACAACAACAACACCAACAACAACACAGCAACAACAACAACACAAAGAAATTAAAAAAACAACAACAACAACAAAAAAAAAAACAAAAGCAACAACAAACAACAACAACAACATCAACGTAGCAACCACAACACAACACAAAAACAAACAACAGCCACAGCAACAAACAACAACAACAACAACAACAAAATCAACAACAATAACAACAATGAAAACAACAAACAACAACAACAACGAAAACAGCAACCACAACGAAAAAAGACCACAACAAAAAACTAGCAACAAGCAAAGCAACAGCTACAGCAACAGCAACTAGCACAGCAATCAGCAACAGAAAACCCCAGAAACAGCAACAGAAACAAGCAACAGGCAACACCAGCAACAGCAACAGCAACAGAGCAACAGCAACAGCAACAGCAACAGC
>JACCIX010001227.1:0-37500 GCA_025506515.1 Flaveria trinervia | reverse complement strand
TTTGGTGCTAAAGCTGATGTATTGCCAGCTCCTGATGGCGTATGACTTGTTCATCATGGGAACCAAGTACACTTATCCAATCATATAAACTTGAAATCAAGTCGAGGGTTGGTTATAGCTATATGTGTTCTATAAACTTGCTAACTCATAACTATGACATGAATTGTTACTTGTAACCTTTGATATATTATGTATGTAAAACCCTTGGAAACTCACCAACTTTATAGTTTTTAACATGTTTTAGGAAATGCCAAGTTTGAAGTTGCTTAACTCTAGGATTTGGACCTAGAATAATGAATAAAGAGCTTTGGATTGTTTTTGTATTATGTTTTGACTTATTGCATGTCGACACTTATGAACGTATTTGCACTTGAAACTTATGATAACAATATTTACATCTAAAGATAACGTTATGTGGCGTAAACAATCTTAACCCTCACATCTCGACGATTTTGCCATCAAGGTGGGGTGTGACAGATCGGTATCAGAGCCCATATGTAACACCCGGTTATTACCTTTGAAGCCAAAGAAAGAAGAAAAAGAGAAAGAAAAGAAATAAAGCCCAAGTCGAGAGACCAAACTTACCAAAACAGGAAAATCTTTGGAGGAGTGGGGGTATAAAAGGGGCATGGCTGCCCACACCCCTCTCCCACACTCACTCCATTAGGCCAAGAGAAGAAAGGGAGAGAAAATGGCAAAAAGCTTCAGGTTTTTTTTGATTCAAGCACGAAAGTCAAAACAAACGGTTTGTAGGAAGCTCTACTCGAAGAGGCTGTTAATATGAGTTATAGGACCCCTCTTTTACACGTTTTCAACTGATTTTGGGGCTGGAACACATGGCAAATCGTTTTTGGTTGTGTTGGGTGTAAAACCCGTATGTATGTGTATGTGTGTGATTCGGGTAGGGTTTGATTTCAGGCTTGGTTATGCTTGAATGATGTTGTGGTTGTGTTTCTAGGGCTTAGGATGGTTGGTTTTAGCCTAGAACACGTAAGAAAGGGGCTGGAAGTCGAAAATTGCAAATTAGATACGGGGAAGACTACATTACACCCAGGTAGGGCTATGCGACTGGAAGGCATGCGACTGAATGACATGCTATTGTAGGCTATACGGCCGAGGCGTGCGACTAAAGTTCATGCGCATGCATGCCATGCGACCGAGAGTCATACGCATGATAGTTATACGACTGGGGGAAATGCGGATTAAAGTCATACGACTGAAGCCCATACGCCCGAATACTATGCGACTGAGGTTCATACGCATAGGAGTCATGCGATTGAAGGTTATGCGACTGGGAGTCCATACGCCTAAGTGTTCATTCGCCCATTGTGCCCATACGCCTAAGTATTCTCATGCGTATGGAAGGCCATGCGACTAAATAGGGTCCATACGCCCAAATAGGGCTCATGCGCCCAAAAGAACTTAGTTTATTTTCTAATTTTTGGGGGAAGAATTTTATGTAGGCTTTGACTTGGGGATTTCCGGGTATTCAGGTAAGTTGACTTTCGAGGTCATAGACGTGGTGATGGGCTTGATGTATGTGCTATGTTATGTGTATGTTGTGTCTGGTATGGTGATGCTTTATGTTTTGTTCATGTTCCTTGCTTTGTATGATTATCTTCCTGTGGCTTTACTTTGTATGTAATGAATGAAATGAAAAGTATTCTGTAATGTAAGGGAAGATAATGAAAAGGGAACGAAATGAGAGAATGTATGCATTAATGAATGAACGAACATAAGAAAGGCTTGCAAGCAAATGTATGGAGGTTAACACTCAATGAGGAGTGTTAACTCAATTGTGTGCGGGTTAGCTACCCTATGAGGATGCACACTGGGGCTTAATCCGTGTGATTAAGCAAATCTATAGAGGTTTACACCCAATGAGGGGTTGTCAGCTAAACTTTGTGAGGGTTAAATACCCCATTAGGATGCACACAGGGATTCAATCTTTGTGATTGACCATATGTATAGGGTCCTTGTTGTTTAACCCTAGATGAATTGCTTAGTGCTCTAGAGGGGGGTTAAGCACATGACATGACCTAGATGAAAACGAAAGATAATATGTACAAAATGAACAATGATGAAGATAATAACTATTATCTATATGTATGTATGATGTGTGATCACGTTCTAAGTCTGGTATGATTTGAAAGAAGTAAACGACAGTTTTAAACGAAAGATAAAGTATGTTTTATTATAAAACTAGAACTCACTCAGTAACGCGACTTTTATGTGTTTCCAGTTGGCAGGTAATGTTGCTGAGGATGGCACGGGGCGGCTACTCAGCTCTTTTGGATGGCATTCTTTTGTATAACGCTTTTGCATAATAAAGCGAACAAATGATAGTTTGTATGAATGTTGTATTATTTTGCAAAAGCGTTTATTATAATGAAATGAAATGTTTGTTTTAATGTTTCCGCTGCAACGTTTTCTTTAAATTGATGTAATTATATGTTTTATGTGCAATGATTGACCAACTATAAGCGTCCCGAGAACGGGGCCTTACAAGTTGGTATCAGAGCCAAAGTTTAAGTGAAACAGGTAAATTTTCAAAATAAACCTAAACTTAAACTGAAAATGTGAGGAAAAGGGAAGGGATGGCAGTCTGAGTAGCTGTGTGCCATTAGGTATTTTCTTAATGATAACCGGTATTATGTGCACATGTTATATGGTTATGTGTTGTTTGTAGATTTAAATACTGATGTAGTCAGGATAGGTAATGCTTGGGGTATGAAGATTAAAGTAAGTGGCTAATCACATTGGCCACTATAATTAGGACTTAATATACTTGACATAAACTAAGTTGTTCCCTTGAATGACCGTGTTGGTGTTTGAATCTTTCAGTGTGTGTATGGATGGCCGGTGGTAGATCTTCAAAAGCTTCATGTGGTGGAGGTCGTGATGCTGAACCACGACACAAAGAGAAAGGCCTTGAGTTGAAAAGGTGTTTCATGAAGAATCCGAGACCCCTCATCCAAGGGTGGTGATGAGGGCGCCAATTTGAGAGCCTCGGTAAAAGAGGTTGTTGTGGAAGAAGTCCATCAAGTCATGCAGATGATCTTGTCGTCTATAGTGACTGAAGTGATAAAGGCTGTACGGGAAGGAGAAAGAAAGGAGATAAATAGGTCTTCAAGGGGATGGGAGCAACCGGAGCCTGAAACGGTTCTCTATGATTATGAAGAGGAGGAAGAAGAAGAGCGTGTGCTGGAGGTGACACGAGGCTGTAACTACGGGGCATTCAAAGGTGTAACCCCCTACTTTTGATGGTAATGTCACTACTGTTACTCACCGATGGGTGAGAGAAATGGAAGCATTCTGAACATCAACGAGTGTCGAGAAGATCAGAAAGTGAAGTTTGATGCCCACTCATTTGTGGACTCAGCTTTATGCTGGTGGAACAATATTGTCCAAGGTAAGGGTAGTCGGGCTATTAGGAGGAGTTCTGTCCTCATAAGGAATGGATAAGGTGAAAAGGGAGTTCCTATAGCTGGATGCGGGAACAATGACTCATCAGCAATACACTATGAAGTTTAATGAAATGGCACGGCTGATGCCGGATAAGGTGACGCCTCTGTCATGAAAGATTAAGCACTATACTCAAGGCTTGCCGGCGGATATCCGTAGGCACATGATCGCTGCCCGACCGAGCACGTTTAGGTCGGCGGTTGATTTGGCAGGAAGGTTTTCTAATGAGTGAGGGTGGTGGTGGCTGAGGCAAGCAAGAAGGGTGGTGGTCATCAGAATTGGAATGGGAAAAGGTTCGGTCGGGGTTGTGCCTCGACAAGTAACAAGAACGCACGGATGGACGATCGGCGTGTGGTCGCGTTTGGTGCAGGATCGAAGAAGTGTTGCAAATATGGGAAGGAGCACAGTGGCGAGTGTAGGTGGGCATTGAATGTCTGCTTCAAGTGTAGGAAGCCTTGTCAAATGGCTAGAGATTGTGGGGCTATGAGGTGTTTCAACTGTGGGGAAAGTGGTCATATGAGTAAGGATTGTAAGAAGCCGAGGGCTGAGGGTTCTGGGGTGAAGAAGACTGGAGAAGAAGGACAGAGGGCGAGCGCCAGAGCGTTATGATGATGAGGAGGAGGCTAGGATGGACCCTGATGTTGTGTTAGGTATGTTTCTAGTAAACCAAACTTTAGCCTCCGTGTTATTCAATTCTGGTGCCAGTAAAAGTTTTATTTTTGCTGCTTTCTGTGCTAAGGTGCCTGTTAGTAGTAAGAGTATTGATGCGCCCTTTGATGCAGAAACTGCCATAGGTAAGTCAACCAGGATTTCTGAGATGATAGAAGGCTATGATGTGGAATTAGAAGTTCATAAATTTCCTGTAAGACCGTTCGTGATGACCTTAGGTGGTTTCAATGTTGTTCTTGGGATGGATTGGTTAGCGGATTACGAGGCGAACATTGTGTGTCGCAAGAAGATGATTCATTTGACAATGCCTGACGGGAGTATGGTGACGGTTTATGGGGATCGGGTCATGACGATCCCGAAAATAATCTCAAAGGTGTGGATGTAGTGCCTACTTGGCCTATGTAAAGGATGTAGATGCGCTAACACCATAATGTCTGATGTACCGGTTATGTGTGACTTCCAAATGTGTTCCAATAAGACTTACCAGGAGTGCCATCTGACCGTGAGATCGATTTCTAGTTGACTTGATACGGGTGCCCAACCAGTTGCCAAGGCACCATATCGTTTGGCTCTGACAGAGATGAAAGAGTTGATGGAGCAGTTGCAAGAGCTGCTTGATACGGGGTTTATTAGACCGAGTATCTCCCCTTAGGGTGCTCTGGTCCTATTGTGAAGAAGAAATATGGTAGCATGAGGATGTGTATTGACTACCGTGAGCTGAATAAGTTGACAATAAAGAACCGATACCCGTTACCAAAGATTGATGATTTGTTTGATCAACTTCAAGGTGCAATTGGTTTTCAAGGATAGACCTTCGATCTGGTTACCATCAATTGAAAGTGGAGGAGCAAGATGTTCCTAAAATATCTTTTCACACATGCTATGGACATTACGAGTTTCTTCTCATGTCTTTTGGTTTGACCAATGCGCCAACTTCTTTTATGGATTTGATGAATCAAGTGTGTCGGTCGATGTTGGATAAATCAGTTATTGTGTTTATTGATGATATCATGATTTATTTGAAGAGCGAGATAGAGCATGTCAGTCACATTCGGGAGGTTTTGGAGACACTAAGAAAGGAGGAATTGTACGCCAAGTTCTCCAAGTGCACATTTTGGTTGCGCGAAGTTCAGTTCTTGGGTCACGTGGTGAATCCTAAGGGGATTATGGTGGACCCGGCAACGATGGAGGCGGTGATGGAATGAAAGTCTGCAAAGACGCCATTCGAGATTCGTAGTTTCTTGTGTTTGGCGGGCTACTACAGAAGATTCATTCAAGACTTCTCTAAGATCCTTCCACTAACCAAGTTGACATGGAAAGATGTAAAGTTTGTATGGGCTCAAGCTCAAAAGAAGGCGTTCGAGGAGTGAAAGGCGAGGTTGACTCATGCTCCTATTTTGTCATTACCTGGTGGAAGTGAAGATCTGGTGGTTTATTCTAAGGCTTCCTACTCGGGGTTCGGGTGCATGTTAATGCAGAGAGGAAAGGTTATAACCTATGCATCCTGATAGTTGAAGGTTCATGAGATTAATTATCCTACTCACGACTTGGAGCTAGCAGCCATGGTCTTTTGTTAAAGATTTGGAGGCACTACCTTTACAGGATGAAGTGCACCATATTCACTGATCACAAGAGCTTGAAGTACTTCTTTGAGCTGATAAAAGATTATGACTACAAGATCCATTACCATCCAGGCAAAGCCAATGTGGTGGCGGATGCCCTAGCTGGAAAGAGAGACCCGAACCGATTCGGGTGAAAGCTTACGAGTTGATCCTGACCTCTGATGTGAGATGAAGCAAGTCAAAGAGTTCTAAAATGAGGCATCAAAAACAGATCATCTTAACTCTGAGAGAATGAGAGGTCTGATTATGGAATTGGGTGAAAACACACTCGAAGTTAGAACCCAATTGGATGGATGTGGATTCCTCATTTTGGGGATACGCATGCATGAAAATTATGTACGAAGCTCATAAGACTCGATACTCTATCCATCCCGGTGCTACAAAGATGTACCAATACATGAAGAAAGACTATTGGTGGTCGGGTATGAAGCGTGATGTGGTGGAGTATGTGACTAAATGCCTTACTTGTTTACAAGTGAAGGCCAAGCACCAAAAGCCATATGGGTAGATCCAACCTTTGGATATACCAGAGTGGAAGTGGGAGCACATCACCATTGATTAAATTACGAAGCTACTACGTACCCCGAAAGGGTATCATGCCATATGGGTGACAGTTGACCATTTGACAAAGAGTGTTCACTTCCTAACGATCCGCGAGACATATTGTGTATGATCGTGACACCCGGTTTATATCTAAATTTTGGAAGAAATTCCACAACGTGATGGGGACGTGGTTACATATTAGCATGACTTATCATCCCCAAACGGATGGTCAGTCAGAAAGGACCATTCAGACACCAGAGGATATGCTTCGGCATGTGTCATCGATTTTGGAGGAAGTTGGGGTGACCACTTACCATTAGCTAAGTTCTCATATAACAACAGTTATCATGCCAGCATTGGCATGCCCCCTTATGAGATGCTATACGGTAGGAGATGCAGCACACCCGTCTGTTAGGGTGATATTGGTTAGAAAGAGTTAGGAAGCATCGAGGTGATCGAGGCTATGACTGAGAAGCTTGAAAAGATCAAGGCCTTCATGAAGGCAGCCAAAGATAGACAGAAGTTGTATGCTGATAAACGACGTAGACCGATTAAGTTCCAGGTGGGTGATAGGGTTATCTTGAAGGTCTCACCTTGGAAGGGTATTATTCAGTTTAGAAAGCGGGGCAAGTTGAGCCCGAGATACATAGCACCATTCCGAATCATTTCTAGAGTAGGAGAGGGGGCCTATAGATTGGAGTTACCAGATGAATTAAGTAGGATTCATCCGACATTCCATGTATCTCATCTGAGGAAATGTTTGGCAGACGAGGATATGATTGTTCCATGGGAGGATATAGAGGTAGATGAATGGCTCAATTATGTGGAGAAACCAGTGGCAATCATTGATCGTAAAGTGAAGAGGTGAGGAATAAAGTGCTCCCACTTGTGCGTGTATAGTAGAAACACAGAAAGGGATCTGAGTCTACGTGAGAGACTGAAGAAGAGATAAGACAGCATTACCCATGTCTGTTCGAGTAATAACAGGTTTCAGGGACGAAACCTATTTAAGGGGGGGACTTGTAACACCCGGTTATTTTCTTTGATGCCAAAGAAAGAAGAAAAAGAGAAAGAAAAGAAATAAAGCCCAAAGTCAAGGGACCAAACTTACCAAAACAAGAAAATCTTTAGAGGAGTAGGGGTATAAAAAGGGCATGGCTGCCCACACCCATCTCCCACACTCACTCCATTAGGCCAAGAGAAGAAAGGGAGATAAAATGGCAAAAAGCTTTGGGTTCCTTTGGATTCGAGCGCCAAAGTCGAAGGCAAACGGGTTTGTAGGAAGCTCTACTCGAAAAGGATGTTAATGTGAGTTCTAAAACCCCTCTTTTACACATTTTCAACTGATTTGGGACTGGAACACATGGCAAATCGTTTTTTGTTGTGTTGGGTGTAAAACCCGTATGTATGTGTATGTGTATGTGTAGTGTGTGATTTGGGTGGGGTTTGATTTTGGGCTTGGTTGTGCTTAATGATGTTGTGGTTGTGTTTCTAAGGCTTAGGATGGTTGGTTTTAGCTAGAACACGTTAGAAAGGGGCTGGAAGCCGAAAATTGCAGATTAGGTTCGGGGAAGACTGCATTCTACACCCAGCTAGGGCTTTGCGACTGGAAGCCATGCGACCAAATGGCATGCGATTGGAGTCCATACGGATGAAAGTCATGCGACTGAAGTCCATGCGCATGGGTGCCATGCGACTGAGATTCATACGCATGATGGTCATACGACTGAGATTCATACGCATGATGGTCATTCTCCGATGATTTAACTTTAACAGGCTTAGACATCTAACTCTCAACGAATAAGAGGAAAAAATTCCATCTTGACTACATACGTCTCTCACAATCACCTTATGTCATACCTGAACTCAGCCTTATGTACTGCCAATATTTCAGAACAGCAAAGTACTAAGTCAAACTACAATACTTGGTGAATATCAAGACCCAATATGTATCTCGGGTCTGAGGATAAAATGATATTCGCCTTTACTCAATATCTCTTATGACTAATCACAAGGATTCCATGAAGAAATAATTGAGAGCAGGTCAGTCCTATACCTATATCCCATAGATATCAATGAACTTTGGTAGCAACCTCTTGCTTTATATTCATACCTTATGAATATCAACCAATCCAAGTTCATTATCGTCTTACATTCACAATTGTTCCCACGAGCATGATCGACTACGGACTTTAGAATAACTTATTTATTCACGGATTTAAAAAATGCTAAAATAGAAGAACAAATGAAAGTTATAACCATATATTAAGTCAAAAAAAAAATAAGTTCCAATATCCAATACAAAATATAAAATCAAATCAGTCACTAGTATATCGAAGTCCCATGGCACAAGCATGACCTTCATGCTTTTCCTTTCAAGGAGTTTTGTGAGTGGATCCGCAATGTTTTATCAGTGTGAACTTTGCGAATACATATTTCCCTTTTCAACTTCATCCCTTATGTAGTTGAATCTCCGCTCAATGTGCCTTGTTTTCTGATGTGCACGGGGTTCCTGATTCGTGCAATGCACCCTCGTTATCACAAAGAATCTCCGAGGATCCTGAATGGAAGGGATTACCCCTAGATCGGCTATTAATTTCTTCAACATGCAGCTTCCTGTGCTGCCAATGAAGTGGCAATGTATTCTGACTCTGTAGTGGGCAATGCTACGACTTCTTGCTTTGAGCTTTTCTGAAAAACAGCTCCCCCATTCAGGATAAAGATGTACCCCGATTGAGATCATTAATCATCTCGATCGGTTTGGAACTCGCATCCGTGTAACCCTTTACAACGAGTTCCTCTTCACCAGACCCGTAGATCAAGAACATGTCCTTAGTCCTCTTAGTACTTTAGGATGTTCTTGACAGCCATCCAATGACCATCACCAGGATTTTGCTGGTATCTACTTGTCATGCTTAAAGCGTATGACACGTCCGATCTAGTGCATATCATTGCATACATGATGGATCCTATAGCAGATGCATATGGGATTGCTTCATTATATTCTGCTCCTCCTTTGAGCTTGGACATTGAGTCGTACTGAATATTGTCCCTCTCTAAATAGGTACAATACCTTTCTTAGAGTTTTCCATCTTGAACCTTTTCAAGATTTTGTCAATGTATGCACTTTGATTCAAACCAATCAGCCACCTCGATTTATCCGTATAGATCTTTATTCCAGAATATAGGCGGCTTCACCAAGATCCTTAATGGAAAAGCAGCTTCCAAGCCAGGCTTTTACACCTTCCATTGTTGGAACGTCATTCCCAAACAGTAGAATATCATCGACATATAATACCAGGAAAGTTATTATGCTCCCACTAGCCTTCTTATACACACAAGCCTCATCAGCGTTTTTGATGAAGCCAAATTTCTTGACTTCCTCATCAAAATGGTGATTCCAGCTTCTTGATGCTTGTTTCAATCCATAGATTGATTTCTTTAACTTGCATACTTTATTAGGATGTTTTGGATTAACAAAACCTTCAGGCTGAACCATATAGACATCTTCTCAAGATATCCATTCAGGAAAGCGGTTTTGACATCATTTGCCAAATCTCATAATCATAATGAGCAGCTATGGCAAACAATATCTTATTGACTTTAGCATCACAACAGGTGAGAAAGTTTCATCATAATCAACTCCTTGAGTTTGAGTAAAACCCTTTGCTACAAGTCTAGCCTTATAAGTATCCAAGTTTCCATGCATGTTAGTTTTCTTCTTGAAAACCCACTTACTTCCAACTACCTTGGGTTGAGAGGTGGTACAACAAGTTCCCAACTTGATTGTCATACATGGATTGCATCTCAACATTCATGGCTTCAAGCCATTTGTCATAATCGAATTGGACACTGCATCATGGTATGTGGTTGGTTCATCTGATTCTACCACATAGCATCCATCCATGAAAAATCCGTATCTTTCAGGTGGATTACTAGTTCTCCACTTCTGCGAACATTTGTGTGTATTGATCAACCACTTGATCATCTTCAACATCCTCATGTTGAGTGTGGTTTCAACCAAACGTGCACCGGGTTGTGGTTCTTGATCCTCCTCAAGATCCACTGTTCTACTGCTAGTTCCTTCCATAAGGAACTTTGCTTCTAAGAACTCACCCTTTCTGGCAACAAACACCTTTTGTTCCAGTGGATCATAGAAATAATATCCCATAGAATCTCTAGGGTATCCTACAAAAATACACTTGGTGGATCGGACTTCCAATTTCTTTGGGGTAGGAGTCTTAACATAAGCGTCACAACCCAAATCCTTAAGTATGATAGGGATGGAACTCTCCATTCCATATCTCAAAAGGTGTCCTTTCCACCTTTTTGGTTGGGGCCATATTTAAAATACGGGCCGCGGAGAGCAAAGCGAAACCCCAAAATGATAGAGGTAATGTGCTTCTAGCCATCATAGATCGGACCATATCCAATAAGGTTCTATTCCTCCTTCAGACACACCATTATGTTGTGGTGTTCCAAGTGGAGTGAGTTGTGAGACAATCCCACAACTCCTAAGATGATCTTGAAAAGCATCACTTAGGTATTCACCTCCTCTATCGGTACGAAGAACTTTAATCGACTTGTTGAGTTGATTTTCTACTTCATTTTTGAAGATTTTGAACGTTTCAAAAGCTTCATCTTTGTGCCTTAATAAGTACACGTATCCATAGCGACTATAATCATCGGTAAAGGTAATGAAGTATCTTTCACCATTCTAGTCATTGGGTTAAAAGGACCACATACATCCGAATGTATGATGCCTAATAAATCTTTTGCCCTTTCGTTAGTTCCACTAAAGGGTGCCTAATCATTATTCCTTGTAAACAAGATTCACATATATCAAATGAATCACATTCATTTGTTTTTAAAAGACCATTCTTTTGAAGTATTTGTATACATTTCTTGTTTATATGACCAAGACGACAATGCCAAAGATAGGTATCACTCAAATCCAACTTGAGTTTCTTGGTGTTAGTATGGTCAATGAACTATTTAAAGTATTTTCATGAACCAATTCATAAATACCATTAATGGGAATAGCTTTAAAATAAAACATATCATTTAAAGAAACATGAATATCATTTTCAACAAAAGATAATACATAATCATAATGTCTTAATTGGGATACAGAGATAATGTTCCTAGTCAAACTAGGAGCATACAAAACATTCTTCAAAGTTACTTCCAAACCGCTTGGAAGTTTTAGGATGTAGTCCCCACGAGCTTCAACTTTGATTTTGGCTCATTGCCCATGAAGAGGCTAACATCCCCTTGATTGAAGTCCCTACTTCTTTTGAACCCCTACAACAAATTGCAAATATGAGTTCCACATCGGTATCCAATACCCATGTGTTGGAAGATATGACATTAAGATCAATATGAATCATGTAAATTGTACCTGAGGTTTGCCCCACATCCCTTTTCCTTCAACTCTTTGAGATAGACTGGACAATTTCTCATCCAATGCCCTATCTCACCACACTTGAAGCATGGGTCGTTGCAGCAACCTTTTGCTTCTTCTCCTTGGGCTTCGGAGGTTCCGCCCTAACAACCATCTTCCCTTTCCCCCAATGTGCCCCTTCCCTTTGGCAACAATGCCTTAGGAGGGGGTTGAGACCTTTTCTTCCTCCCACCTTCATTGATGGTGAGAACGGGTAAAACCCTTCTACCCATTCTCGCCTCGGCCGTTTTGAGCATTGAATGAAGTTCATTTATGCTCTTGTCCCATCCGTTCATGTTGTAGTTCATGATGAATGCCTCAAACCTTTTAGTTAGGCAATTAGGATCAAATCCGTGGCCAACCTTTGAGACAGGACAATTTAGCCTTTGAAGGCGGTCGATGTGGCTTTTCATCTTGAGAACATAAGATGAAACCGATTGGGATTTCTCCATCCAATAGGCATGAAGTGCTCAAACCGTTTCGAAGCGCTCCACCCTAGCTTGTTGCTGGAATGTTTCCACAAATGGGTGATCATGTCATAAGCTCCATGGAGCTCATATTCCTTTTGGAGGTCAGGTGTCATACTTGCTAACATTAGGCAAGAGACTTGGATGGAGTCTCCATATATTTAACCCAATCGTTGTAGGCCCCTTCATCCTCCTCGTTGGTTCATCGGGGATGGGATCATCAAGGATGTAGGCCCGCTTTTCTTGCTTGAGAACGATTCTCAAGTTGCGGTACCAATACATGAAGTTGTTAGGTGTTAGGCGATCCCTTTGAAGGATCTCCCTAAGAGATTGGTATTTTGGGTTGGTACATCGTTATTAGCGTTGTTGTTGTTGGCCATCTACAAGATTTTACAAAGTTCCATTTTAGTATTCATGATATAATAATTTCATTTATTAATACCCTTTTATGTCTCATAGACGATTATAAATAAAATTTTAGAATCCAACGTTATTTTTGAATATTGGTTAGGTGACCTTTATCCCATTATTTAAATTAACAAGGTAGTCATGAATGACAATTGCAACCTATTGCAACTTCTAATGGTATGGGATCGTTTGAACATCTTATGTTTGAAACGGCATGTTTATCCCATCAACACCTTTGTAAAGCATATTTTAGGTGATCCATTCAATATATTTCACAAATCAAGTCGTCCTACTTACACACACATGTGAGTTTACTACATAAGTGGTTAGGTGACCTTTATCCCACAAACATGGTATTCTCACCTCAAGTTACAAGTTCCCACAAAATGGTTAGGTGACCTTTATCCCACTAAGAGTTTGCAAGTAACCTAAGTGTTGTGTAAAAGAATGGTGTTAAACTTGTTTCAAAAGGGATTTAGTTTAGTTGGAAAGCTCTATGTACCATATGATTGTATGCATTCAACCATATGGTACCCAATTTGTTCTTTTAAATAAAACCATTTTATTTTGCAAATCATTATCCTTTTATAAAACCGTTCTATTTGTGCTTAATGATTAGAGAACCAATTTCTTGTTATAGCATGTTTTAATGACGGTTTTGTTAATCACATCCAAATATTCAAAACAACATCAACATAAGCAATCAACCAAGCATAAACAATCCATCCACATATGCATACAAAGCATACTAAATTGAGCACACTTGTTAGCCAAAACAAGTGTGTCAAAAGGTCTTGTCCTAAGGGTTAAGAACATGACACAATGATGGCAAAAGGACTCCCACTGAAACCACATCTTCAAGCATCCTCTTTGTCCATCTTTTCTTCAAATCTTGATCTTGAGCATCCTTACAAAATGTATCCTAATACATTTTTCTAGTAAAGGAAAAACTCCTAATCTATTTATTACAAAACAAATGAATAAATAAATTACAAAACAGGACTTGAAACATAAATTAAATTATTACATAGCCAAATGAATATATCATGATAACCAATCAATCAATCCACAAGGTCAAAGCTTTGTTATGCATAACCAAACAACATATCCAAATATGTACACATCTATCGATTTTGCAGCCCCTTTTCAACCATATTCTTGGCCAACATAAACCAAGAACAAATAGGTTTTGTCCAAACAAACAAACTCTCATGATCTAAATTTTAAAGATCCTAACATGCATATAAAATAATATCTTTAAAATCAAAAGGGGTAACCATTCCAGCCCTCTATCTCTCGGCCATATGGTGTCACACACCACAAAACCGTGAACTAGAAAGTCTTATACATGTATGCATTCGTATAAGTGGCTCTTGATGCCATTGAAGGGATTTAACAAGTTTATCAAAGTTCATATAAGCTTGTTTATATGAAAAACGCAGCGGATAATTAGTTTTAAAACTTGCTAATATGATTATGATTAAAACCATTTAATAAGCAAACCCCAAACCATGGATCATTATACGAGATGCATACAATATATATATTGGTTAAAAACAACCTTTGGAGCAGCTGAAAATCGATATCGTTGAGGTGAAAAGGATGAGTTTCGTGGCTAAATCTTCAAGCAAGAAGACCTCAAGATGGTGATACCCCAAGCCACAAACAAACCTCTTGAATGCTAGGTTTCTTGACACCAACTTTCAGCAACAAAACCCCTTTTGATGCTGAAACTTTCAGCTTTTTTTTGCCCTCTTCTCTTCAAATTCGAAAATTGAGAGAGAGGAAGATGAGAGCAAAAATCAGCCTTTGCATGTAGGAGAGAAGTCTCTTTGAAGGATTGTGTGTAATGCGTTTATTCTTGTGTATTTATAAGACAAAGATGGGACCCCCAAGCATGTGGGCGGCCGAAATCCATTTGAAATGGATTCCCACTCTTTGTTTTGTTGCATAATTAAACACTCACTAAACCCTTATTTATAAAGTTAAAATACTTAAACTTTATAAACTTAGTACTTTTATTTGTTATTATTTAGTAAGACTAAATAATGAAAAACAAATAGTACCATTTGAACAATTATCCATATAATGATGTTCATCTACAAAGGCAATGATTTAGAAAACCCATTTTCTAAATTGGTGTCATAATTTATTGGTGTTTGTTTAGATTGTTATTGGGTATGACCCGACTTGGATCATATCACACTAGCCACATCAATTAATATGCATCTTGGGGTGATTAGGTCTTTCAATCTCCCACTTGCACAAGATTCAAAAGGTTGATGCAAGTAGAAAATAACGCCTAGCAACGGTTTGCTACCCCTAATGTATATGATTAAGTGCCATCAATAACATCGTCCTCCTCAAGTACCTTACTTGAAATGTTTTTTAGGTGAATTAATCATCTATCCTTTTGTTTCAGATGTCATGTTAAATCCCAGAGACACAGAATCGTCATCTCCATTGTTTCAGAATCGTCATTCTCCGACGATTTGGACTATTCTGACTAATTAATCTTAAAACTTACCTAATCTATATATACAAGTTAAAAACCTTGTTAAAATGGATTCACATAGTTTCAGAACTTGGTCCTACTCCAAAACACCAATGCTTTAACATAAATCTGAATTTAAACAATGGAAAATCAGGTTCATGAATTACATTATAGGTGTTGATCCTGATATTTGGATCTTAATATGCAAGGGGCCACACATCCTTGTCACTCTGTCTGTAGATCAAGCTGCTATCTACAAGACAGCAAGAATACCCATTTAAGATCTAAACTTGATGATGAAGATTACAAGAAAATCAAGATTGATCTGAAAGCTTACTCTATCCTAACTCAAGCACTCAAAATGGATGTGTTGAAAAGATTGGAAGTATGGTACTGCCAAAGTTGTATGGGATGCAATGCAAATTATGTGTGAGGGAAGCAGTGAAGTTGCAGAAATTAACAAGGATAAGCTTGTTAATCAATACGAAACATTTCATCACTCCAAGGGGGAGTCCATATCCAAACAACAACACAAATTTGTACAGTTGATAAATAACTTGGAAATCATAGGAGTCACTTACAATGTCAAGGATTAAACAAGAATATGTTGCACAGTCTTCCAGAGACCTGGAAACAAAATATGACAATGTTAAAGAACACTCTTGATCTTGAGAGTACAACTCTAGAATAAGGATAGCCAAGATAGAAGCATTGGAGTTAGATGAAAAAGCAAAAACTTGGAAGGACCCAAACTTATTGAGGCATACAAATTTCCATCGGAATCTCATTCTGGCAAATGCCTTCATTACTAAGGAGGATGATTTCATCTCTTCAAGAGATCAACTGAATACCACAGGGTTCATTGCAACTCCATCAACTAATCATCCATCAACATCATCCCAAGCATCCAGAGTCACTACTGCTCTTACAACCACTCCTGATGACCCAAGATCCGAAGAACAAAAGGCAACTTACAATGCCTTTGTTGCAAGCTTTGAAGCTTATTTAGGAGGAAGACTCACATCAGCACATCTAATCCAGGAAGACTTAGAAGAAATGGATCCAGATGATGTAGAAGAAATGGATCCAGATGATGTAGAAGAAATGGATCTGCAATGGCAAATGGCCATGATTGCTATGAGAGCAAAGAAATTTTTCAGAAAAGGTAGAAAGCTCAGCCTTAATGAAAATACAAAGCTTGGATATGATAAATCCAAAGTGAAATGCTTCAACTGTGGCATGGCTGACCACTTCTCTAAAGAATGCAATGCCCCCAAAAGAAACAACTTTCAAAGGAATTCCCAAAGCCGTCATCCTCACAGTCAAACTCAAGCTTTCACTCCAATAATCATCAGCAACAGTATCATCATCCACAACAACATCAATGTGAATCCAACGATCGCAATAAGGAATTATCAGTGTCGGTTGATTGCAAGTCAACGTTTGCGAAATCATCGTTAATTTGGTGTGATTGTTTGTAGTAACTTTAAATATCATAAATATTCAAGAAACACTAACAAAAACACAATTAATGAATAATATGTATTTCATTAAAATATGTTAATGATTACAAAATAATGAATGAATGATATCAAAGTTTGTAATGATGTGACGGCTGCTAGGGTTTGTGAGAGACTGTGATTGTCATATTTCTATTGCTATTGTTGTTCAATCAATCGTCTAAACAATCGTCTTTGAATCAAAACTAGGAATCATATATAGACAATGATGTTTTTGTTATAGGAAACACGGATCTCATGGGATTTGATTTGTGTCAGTTAAGGAATCATCAGATTTCTTGGGATTCGCATAACTGCCTTGTTGACTTGTTGACTTGTAACACTTGCATTATCAAGTGTTTGGACTCCGCAAGAATAGTCTTCTGTAGGAATTTGTTCTTCCGTAGAAGTCTTGTTCTTCCATAGGAATCTTGTTCTTCCGTAGAAAACTTGTACTTCCGAAGCAAACTTGTTCTCAGTTCTGGTTGTTCATCCGCAGAAGATCTTTGGATGTAATGTTACTTGTAAGAAACATATCTACAGAAGAACAAAATGTTCATCTGTAGATGTTTCTTACACTTGGTCAATTTCATAAATTGACCAAGAATAATGTTTGTACCTACAATTATCCATAACACACATATAGGTTAGCATATATAATTAATGCATGCATAATAAATGACAAATAAAAATATTTATTACAAGAATTGATTAAAGTTCTAAGCCTATACAAATTGATCTAGACCTATAAGTCCTAGATCTAACATACTCCCCCTTAGGCTTAGATCCTTGTAATCAATCCTTCAAAACATAAAGCTCCTTGACTCTGGCAATGATCTTGTTGTAGAAGTAAGACACATCAGTCTTCTAATCATCATATTGTAGTTGATCTTCATCTTGTTGAACTTCTTCAGAGTCCCAAGCTTATCCCCAGAACATCTTCCTCCGTAGTGAGTGTGTCTAACACATTGTTGTTATTCACCACTTCTAGCTCATCTTGCTCTAAAATTCTGAGTTCTATGAATTCATCAAAAGTTGTTCCTTCAGTAGTCCAGCATTGAATCTTCTTCTTTTGTAGGCTTTGAATGTAATTTGTTAATCACTTGTATCACATGGACATGCAGGAACAAATCATTTTGTGCTTTTTCATCAGCCAGCTTGGGAATGAATTTGTCATTAAGGTACGAGGTGCAGCTGGGATGAAGTAATTTGATTTCCACAGGATCGAAGATCTCGATCCGGTCAGCTTTCTTGTTTTCAGCATTTCTTAGCAGGACCAACTCCTTTGTTTCTCAACATAAGCCTATTCAGTTATAGGATATATGAACTGATTCCCTTCAATGCATTTGATTGCTGCTGTAGTTCTACTTTTGTAGCCAACCCTCTTCAAGAATTCATCATCTATAGATTCTAAAGCATTGGACTTGTATCTTTTAAGCCCTTTGATTCTCTGCTGATGCTCTGCATCTTCTCTGAGAGCTTCTCTGAGGACATCATCTTTAAATTTAGTCTTGAGCTTTCCCACTAGAGTTGAGAAGTCTTCCTCTAGAGTGAATTGGATAATTGCAGATGATCAGGCTTTGAAGATCTTAGATGTCATTCTCTGGCAGACTCACCACTGAAAATACATCATGGAAGTATTCAACTCTTCCAGATGTTCTTTTAATAATAGCACAATCCCACTCTGGATCATACTTCCAGGCCATGATCCTGTTCTCTTCCATAGAATTGGGAGTTATGAGGTGGTCTATTAGTTGTATCATAGTGGATTTCTGTGCAGTATCTCCCTCACTGTAGTGCCAAGTGCCATACTTTGCCTGTATTACTTCTCTTGGCTCTCTGATCAATTTGTCCTTCCCTTTGTGTTGATCTTTAGGTTCAACTGTTATAGGTTCAATAGGAAGTTGCTTTGTTGCTCATAGGATGGATGTGGAGCCTTAGTTCTAAATTTTACACCAGTATCCAGCTTAACTTTCATCACATGCTCCATCATCCTTCTAATTCTCCTACTGACATTCCCTAAGCTCATGAGATTTGTATTTATGGCCTTATAACCAGCAAGTCATGTTGTATTTACTCAGCTTAGCTGTGTCGCGGTGTCCCTATTCCTTCTTTATCTTCTGGATGGATTGAAAGGTGCTGAAGGCTTCATAGTTACAATTTGGAATCATAAAGCATGCAAGCTCAAATTCTTTCAATAGATGCTTCATCTCAGTCATGTTTAGCCTCTCAACCATGTCATAAGGGAAACCATGGTTTATGAGTGTCATGAACATGGTTGATTCAAGCCTCTCTTCTAATATGTCTTTTAAAGACAGAAGATCATCAACCTTTGAGACTTTTTGATCCGTTGGAGAGTCTTCCTTGATCAACTCTTTCCACTCTTCATCACTGTCATCATCCTAGTGAGAGATAGACTTCACAGTAGATAAATCTACTAAAGGTGTGTGTTCAGGAGATGTGGGCTTTTGTTTCCTGGAAGAACATTCATAGTTGTCATCTTCTTCTCTGCAGCACCAAGATACTTTCTCTTCCTTGAGTACTGAATTAGCTCTTTTGATACCTCAGCAGATTGTTTTCTTTGAATAGTTGAAACATCAGCATTTGACTCTAATGCATAGATCTTCATTTTGAGCTGCTCAATCTCTTCTTCTTTTCTTTTTATCACATTTGATTGAGCAGGCATAGAGTTATTTGCTTGTTCAAGCTTCATCACCATCCTTTCTTTTTCTTCCTTTTCAGTTTCTGCTGACTCTTTAAGCTCTGACTCCTTATCAAGTAGAGCATCAATGACTTCTTGTTGAGCCGAATTGGCTGGAGAGTCCTCTTGTTGAGCATCCCACACAAGCTTGAGGAATATTTGCAGCAGCATCAACCACATGTGCAAACATGTCCATGTCACCTCCTTCATATTTTCAAGAAATTTTGTCAGAACAGATCTACCAAGGTGTGCTTGAACAAACACACCACTATCTATAGAAGTTCCAGGCAGATCCGCATTAATGATTAGTTGAAGAAACCTTGGAAACATATACATCTTATCAGCCTTCTACACTTAATGGGATCACATAGGCAGTTGAAGACGTACTTTGAGTAATTGTAGGTTCTTCCCTCAAAATACCAATGATTCCAGAAGATATATGTCTTGAAAATCTATCAAGGCCATATTCTTGTTCAAAATACACTTCAGATATGTGTGACAGAGAAATCTGTATGGCTTACAAAGTCTTCCTTTCTTGATTTCTCCCTTTTCAAAATCACCATCATACCCCATCATGAGAAAAACTTTCTCTATGTATTCGTTTTCGAACACATCAGGGTGTCCTGCTTCAACATCTCCCAATTCAAGAACCTTTCTTATTGTTTGTTCATTGATTCTCAGTCTTTGATTTTTAATATGAGCAACAATAACTTCACCATATTCTTCTACGTATACAGAGTTCCAGAAATCAGTAATATGTGATCGATAAATCACAGGCTCTGTTGATAAGGCATAGGATAGTCTTGATCTTCTCAAATATCTGATTATTTCTTGACACCCTTCTGAAACAGGATTGTCAGGATTAAGAAGGCACACACATTGTGCTTTCCCGCAAATCGATATCCATCTGATCATAAAAAGAAGATTTCGTTAGAATCACATTATTGATATGAGAATACGAACAGTGTGAGATAAAACACGAATCAAGCAGTTCATTCTTGAACATTACGACATGTTTTACCTTAATAACAGCAAATTAGGGACACAGATATATGTTTGTTTAATGTTTTGATGTGGTAAAATTTAAATGTTATGAAGGAGGGAAAAGTTTGGTGAGAGTGAGTTTTTCTAGGTCTGAAAAGTGAGCTGAAAAAGCGAATAATGAATTTAAGAAGTCAGACCGCATCATTTATACTCTCAGACACATTAATTTTTATCTCATTAATTAAATGGGACCCTCAACGTATTCTTCCGTAGAACATCTACGGATCAACAACATTTGCTGATGAACATTTAAAATAAAATTACATTTGTTGATCTTTGATCATCCATAGTTTACCAATCTACGGATAAACATTTAAGTTTTCCACATTGTAGCTTCTGCTGATGCTTAGTATAGCATTGTAGCTTCTGATGATGCTTAAGATAGCACTGTAGCTTCTGCTGATGCTTAAGATAGCTCTGTAGCTTCTGCGGATGCTTAAGATAGCACTGTAGCTTCTGCTGATGCTCAAGATAGCACAATGCAGAGAAATATTGTTGTTTGTATGGTCCAAGTCCATTGGTTAGAACTATTTATTGCTTTAGGACCTTGTTGACTTTGTATACATGGCAATTTAGCACAAGAAAGCTTAAAATGATTTAATAAAATTTTCATGTATGATGCTCATATTCCAATTCCTTCAAACTAATAATGAGATAGACAATGTTGCTGATTAAAAAACTTAACTTCATATTCTACTCCCCCTAAATTTGTGATTAATGGTGAAATTAACATTTATCATAAATTTCTTTAAGAGGAATAACCTGATTTTTAATTGTATGATGATGATCAGACATATATACACATATGATGGGATCATACTAAAATACTAAGCCTCTTCCTGATGAGTTATTTTGTTGATTGATACCTAAACAAAGTTCTAATTGCAAGTATATTGTCCACTTAAATCGATACAAGAGCTCATGTATCAACTAGGCATGTGATTATCATGTTTTCATATTGATTTGGAAATGACTAATATGGGCTTCACATTCAATTCACAAAGATTTTGTCCTCCCTATGCAAGTCAAATCATCACTTTTTCACACTAAGAACTATGTACTTTAAGTTATAAGATCTATCTTGAGATGCATTTGGCATCTCATTAATGCAATGATGTAAAAGCTCAAGATAATATACAATTGATCACATAGGATTCTTTTAGAGCTTAGATGTGATCATCATCAGGTCACCAGGTCTTTACTCACGTAAAACAGAGGTGCCTTTAACCCAGGTCTTTGTTTACACAAAATAGAGGGATGATGAGGATCATGATCTTTTCACCGTATGTAACTGAACTTCAGTATGGTGATCATACACCCAGGTCTTTGTTTACATAAAATAAAGGGAGTATGTGCAAAGATAGCTGTTATAGAGTGTTGGTACATAGTGTGTTAGATGAGTGATTTGGTCACATCAGAAAAAGACTCACCTTGTATTCTCAAAATGAAGTTTCCCACAAACAATAACTTTAGCATTATGTTTGGCATGCACTCAGTTTAGTTTCCACTCAAGATGAATCTACTCACATATCAAGAAACTTGCTAAGATTATTGTTGTTTATGAATTCAGGAATAAGCAAAGCTATAGTGTACTATCATTTCCCATGCATATGTCATGCTTAAGTATCATAACACACAATATTTTGTTTGTTTAATTTGATTAATCTAAGTTAATCATGCCTAGAGACTCAACTAGAAAGTTAAATCTGACTGAGTCAAAGGCTTTAGTGAATAAATCAGCAAGCTGATTTGTTGTATCCACTTTGACTAACTTAATCAAACCTTTTCTGAGCAATCTCTCAGAAAATGATATCTTATCAATATGTTTTGTTTTACTATGTTGCACAGGATTAGCAGTTATAAACATAGCAGTAGAATTGTCTATATAAATTGAAGTTTGAAGGAAGTTGTAACCATAGTCAAGCAAGTTGTTTTGCAACCAAAGAACTTGAGAGCAACCAGCTGAAGCAGCTATGTACTCAGCCTCAGCTGTGGATATAGAAACATTGGTTTGTTTCTTGCACTGCCATGACACTAGCTTGGTCCAATGAATTGACATCCACCGATTTGTTGATTTTCTGTTACTATTACATCCACCATAGTCACTGTCTGAGTATGAGTAGAGTGTAAAGTCTCCATCCTTTGGATACCAAGACCAAGTCCTGGTTTTCCTTTGAGGTATCTGAAAATTCTTTTTACAGCATTAAGATGAGACTCCTTGGGATCAGATTGGTGCCTAGCACATACACACACATCAAACATAATATCAGGTCTACTGGTAGTTAAATACATAAGCGAACCTATCATTGATCTATATAATTTTTTATCAATAGATTTTCCAGAAGGATCATGAACAATCTTATCAATTGTTGATGTTGGTGTTTTGCATGAGGATACTTCAGCGAGATTGTATTTCTTTAGAATTTGATGTAGTATTTTTCTTGATTGATAAAGATCCCATCTGATTTTTGATGAACTTGAAGGCAAGGAAGAAGGTTAAGTCACCCATTGAACTCATCTAAAATTCAAATTCATCAGCTCTTCGAATTTACACACAATCTCTATTAGTTGAACCAAATATAATGTCATCGACATATATTGAACTACTAAGAGATCTTGATGTTCTTGTTTGAGAAAGAGTGTCTGATCAATAGTTCCTCTTTTGTAGCCATGCTTGAGCAAGAAAGATGATTAGTGTTTCCCATTTTCTTGATGCTTGATAAAGACCATACAAGGCTTTATCTAGTTTGTACACCCTATGGGGATAATGAGGATCTTCAAAACCAAGGGGTTGTGACACATAAACCTCCTCATCAATCTTCCATATAAGAATGCACACTTGACATCCATCTGATACACAGTGAACTTCTTATATGATGCATAAGCCAAAAACACTCTTATGGCCTCAATTCATGCAACTGGTGCAAAAACTTCATCATAGTCTATTCCTTCTTCATGAGTGTATCCTTGTGTGATCAACCTTGCTTTGTTTCTTACAATAATCCCTCTATCATCCAGTTTGTTTTTGTATAGCCATCTTGTTCCACTAGGATGTTGACCTTCAGGCAAATCAACTAGAGACCATACCTTTTGCTTTCTGAATTGTTGAAGTTTTCTTGCATAGCTTCAATCCAACTATTGTCTTTTAAAGTAGTAGTGATGTTTGGAGGGACCACTGAGAAAGAAAACAACTGAAGAGACAAAGGTTGGCAGTACTACTTTGGCTCCTTGTAGTTCTCTTTGCAGGATTTCCAATGATGTTGTTGATTGGATGAGTCTTATGGATTCTCATTGAAGATGTTGATTCAACTGGTATAGATGATCCTAGATTAGTCATTTCCATTGCCTCACACTGATCCCACTCAGTTTGAGAGTTTAAGAAATAGTCAAAATGTTCAACATGAGTTGAAGGATCATGAGAGTCTTCTGTATGGGCTGCAAGAGCATCTCCAGTCTTGGTTTGCTGTTCTATACGAACTGCTCCGGATACATTTTGCTCTTCCATAGGAACTTCTCCGGAGCATGTTGCTCTTCTGTAGGAACTTCTCCGGAAGCATTTTGCTCTTCCGTAGGAACTTCTTCGGAAGCATGTTGCTCTTCCGTAGGAACTTCTCTGGAAGCATGTTGCTCTTTCGTAGGAACTTCTCCGAAAGATAAGTAAGGACATGAATCATTTCCAATGTTTGTGGTGGTCACTTGAGAACCTGGTTATGTTGAAGGGACAGCATGCACATCTCGGATGTACCATGTTCATTTCCAAATGTAGTATCTGCTGCTACTAATGTGTTTTCACCCGAGGATAGGGGTATCCTTGGAGGATCAGCAGATAAGGTTACTTTAGTCATATGAGGTGGAACAAATGGATATCATACTGCATCAGATCCTGCATTATTCAAATGATCATAGTTAAATGATTTAGGTAAAGCATCTATGTCAAACAACCATGATGAACCTTTAACTGACTTTGTAAATACATTTTCATCAAAAGATACATTAGGAGTCTCTTCCACAATGTTATGTTATGGAACATAAACCCTATATGATTTAGATGTTGAAGAGTATCAACAAAGAAACTATCATATGCTTTTTCTGAAAATTTCCCATGACTCTTTTATGTTCAAAACAGATACATGACATCCAAACACTTTAAGATATCATATGTATGTGGTTCTTTTAAACAAGAGCTCAAAAGGAGTTTTGTTATGTTCTTTGACAATTAATGTTCTGTTTTGAACATTGCATGGTTTCTTTCAGCCCAAAAAGTGATGGGCAATTGTGAATCAGCTAGCATTGTTCTGGCTGCTTCAATGAGAGTTCTATTTCTTCTTCAGCAACCCTATTTTGTTGTGGAGTTCTTGTGCACTAAATTGCCTTGCAATAACTTTCTTCCTATAAAAGGAATCCAGTTCAAAATTGACAAATTCAGTACCATTGTCACTCCTAAAAATTTTAACTTTTGTATCAAGTTGATTCTCAATCTTGATCACAAAGTCCATTAATGTTTCTGATGTTTCATTCTTTTGTTTTAAGAAAAAGACCCATGTGAATCTTTTGAAATCATTAACTATCACCAAACAATATTGCCTTTTTCCAATGCCCATCACATTGGTAGGACCAAATAGATCCATGTGAAGCAATTTGAGTGGTATAGTATTAGTATTGATAATTTTGGATTTATGTGACACTCTATGTTGTTTTCCTTTGTAACAAGAAGAACAGTGAGTTGAGCAATGAGACTCTTTGTTTGGCAATCTAATGACCAGGTTTTTTTCACCAATTTATTCATGTTCTTCATGTTAGTGGACAAGCCTTCTATGCCATAATTGAGACAAATCTTCTGATAGTTAGATATAAGCATGTTTCATGTTTTGTGAGTGAAGTGTTATTCATATCCAAAACATAAGTGTTTCCTTTTCTTGCTGCTTTGAGGAGGATCCATTCTTTTGGAACAATAAATCCTGGCTTAAGAATGTAACAGTTAGTATTATCAAACAATGTGGTATAATTTTGATCACAAATTTGAGACACACTAAGTAGATTATACTGTAAATTTTCACAGTAATTTACTTTCTCAAACTTGAGTACACCATTTGTTATCATCCTTTCACTAACAATTTTGCCTCCTATTTTATCCCCACCAATTGCCACATAAGAAGAATTTTATGTTTGTAATCATGGAGAAGTGAACAGTTTCCTGTCATATGCCTGGAACAACCACTGTCAACATACCACTTGTTGTCAGCTCTCCAATATTGTTCTTGTATTCAGAAATAAATCAGTTAGAAGTGACAACCCAAGTCTGAATGATCTTGGGTTTGTCAACAGTGTCTAAAATTTTTACTCCTTCATGACTTAATCCTGAAGTTTCAGTATTAATTTCATATCTAGTTGATTCATTTTGATTTGATGGTGGTGAGGATGATTCTACTGAAGTTGATGCAGAAGCTTTGGAGTTTTCTTTCTGAATTGATTCTTCCTTCACGTTATCTTTCTTTGGTTGATATTTTGATTTAGAAGATGAACCTACACTTTTGAAGGTTTCATCATCTTTTGCTTTTGATTGAGACACATGTGATCCCTTTTCTAAATGATCAAAGAAATTATCACAGATGATTGACTTCTTCTCAGCCAAGTCCACCTTCTTGTGAGGTATTTTGGATTGGCTTGATGTTGTTTTCTTCACAGATTTAGCATCTTAGAAGATTTCTGCTTTGGTTTTGACTTTTGCTTTTGATTACCTTCTTTTGCTTTGAATCATCTTGACTTTCAGCAGATTGAGAGTCTAATTCTGTCAAATCAGTTTTTGACTTCTTTGTGCTTTTGCTTTTGTTCTTTTTGTTAAAATAGCATTCCTGAGTTGAATGATTATTTTTGTTGCAAATAGCATAGATTTGTTGAAGTAACACTCTAAGTCATATGATTGTTCATATTGCATATGGAACAGTAACTGCTAAAGTAGCAGTCTTCTGTATTATGATTTGTCATATCACATCACTTGCAATACATTTCTTCCGATTCCTCTGCATGCTCATCTTTCTTCTTTTTCTTGTTCAGTTTGGGAGCTTTTGTTTCCTCTTTTGAAGAGCTTGATTTGTTCTTTCTGTTCCTTGAAGTATCAGCAATTGAATCTTTCTTGTCCTTTGATGACTTTTGTTGCTTCAGATTCAACATCTTTTGTTTGTTGACAGCTACTCTTTTTGGTACCTCATTGTAGATTCGACATTCTTCTTCCACAGAAGTTCTATGGATTTAGCAGACTTTCTTTCTACAGATCTTCTACTGAATCATTTTTCTTTTGTTTAGTTGATACTTGTTTCTTCTTACCTTTATCTGCATGGGATAAAAGTACTTATTCAGTTGATCCGTAGCTATCAACTTCTTTTTGAAGATTTAGTTCTTGAAGTCCTTCATTGAGTTTAGCAATCCTCTTACAGATAGTATTCAGCATGTTTCTCTGCTTTGGAGGATATTGCAGCTTTGATTCTTCAAGCACTCTTGGAATACCAGTTTTAATGTGAACATTCTTACCAATGGTCAGTCGATCAACATCAGGTTCATCAAAATCATCCAAGTCATCACAGTTATCATAATCAAATTCTAAATCATTTTGATTTAAAGATTCTGATTCAGAGGATTCAGTTTCACTCACCTCAGCTTCTTTGTTAATGTTGATTTGAGTTTATTCTGTTTCAAACTTGGGGCTAGGCACAAAATGATTTGACAGGGTGTTGGTCATTGTTGTAGGTAAAGATGTGTAATTATCATTCATAGGTGGTGCAACAGCATTATAACCTAACCCAGACCTTTCTTTGATTCAATATGAGAATTTAGTAATTTCTCATATTGCTGAGATGATAATTAAAACTTCTGAAGTTTCACTTCAGTTGAAGCATGATCAGCCATAGATTCTGTAAGGAAGTGGTCAGATGCTCAACTTGGGCTTTTAGGCTATAGTTTTCAGAAACAAAATTTTCTAAATCCTTTTGCAAAGAGTTAATTTTGATTTGATACAATTTATGTTCTCTAACATGGGATTCATTCAAAATCATAGTTTCTTTTACTTTGTCAGCCAACTGTTGAGCATGGACTCTATAACGTTCGACTTTCTCAACACATGTTGATGAACACAACCTTTCTTTTACCTCTCTGACCATTGGAGGATCTTTGTGTTCCATATGAGCCATCAATGCTTGATTCTCTTCCAATACTTCTTTTTCATACATACTCCAGTCACACGTTCCATCTTGAAGTATGATCAGCCCTGACTCTTTTGAAATGCTTGGTCTAGCTAATTCATTGGTGGCTGGTGGGGATGTATTGATCAGTTGAGATTGTTTGTGCAGAGATCTTTGAGAGTTTGATTGTTGATGAGGTTCAGTCTGATGTTGCTGATTTTGCTGATGTTGTCTCATCTTTGGATATGACTGTTGATTGCATTCTCTGGAGAAATGTCGATAGAGATTGTACTTGAAGCATCTTACCTTTGATTTGTCAACACCAATCTTTGATGTTTTACTAGTTGCTGTCAAGTTCTTGTTTCTCCTGAGATATTGCTTTGCTCTATAAGCAATCATTGCCATCTACCATTGTAGGTCCATTTCTTCCACTACATCAGGATGTAGTTCTTCTAAGTCTTGTTGGCGGATATTTGCTGAAGTTAGAGAGCTTCCCAGATATGCTTGAAAACTAGAACTAAAGGCTGCAAAGGCTGCTTTTTGTTCTTTAGAATCCAATATCACAATGATTGGTTCTGACTGATTGTTTGAATGTGAAGACTTAGCTGTTGTTGTAGTTGTATCTTTTCTCTCAGCAGTTCTTCCTTTATCCTTTTGATTTTTATCTTGACGATGATTTCTTTGAGGCTTTAGAAGCATAAAAGATAACTTCCTCCTCATTATCACTCCAAGCACAAATGATTTCTTTGAGGCTTTAGAAGCATAAAAGATAACTTCCTCCTCATTATCACTCCAAGCACAAGAGTTATCACTTTCATTGTTTGAAATAAATGCACTTCCAACATTATTTGTTTCTTTGAAGTGATAGGCTGAGACATGAGTTCTCACACTCTTGTTTCTTGATTTTTCATCCATTTCAAGAGATTCCACTTTTGCAACCAGAGTATCTAGACCAGTTGACTTCAGATCTATTGTGTTCTTGAACATGGATATTATTTGCTTCTAACTTTCTGGCAAGTGTGGAGCATTTTCTTGTTTAATTCCTCATTGGTATATTTCAACTCCAAAATATTCATCTCAGTTACCAACTGCATGAATCTATGAAGTTGTTGAGAAATTGATGCACCCTCAATATGATGAAATGTTTCATAGTGTGACATGCAGGTTTCTTCTGATCTCATCACTCCCTTCGCAGAGAGTATGAAGTATCTTCCACAAGGAGTTTGCTATTTTGTAGTTCTCACACCTGATCAATATCTCTTCAGGCAAAGCCATACTAAGAAAACTGTATGCTTTGATATCAACCTTGACCTTTTTGACATCATCAGGTGATAGATCTTTGGTACTGATTGGTTGATTTTTGTCGTTATAATCCGACCCAAGGGTGGGTGGAATATAAGGACCTTCAGTGATGGAGACCCATAAGTCAGAATCAGTATAGTTTACATGATTCCTAAACTTGATTTTCCATGACTTGAAGTTTGCTTTTGTTTCTAACTTTGGTGGTTGGTAAGATGATCCACTGAAGTTGCTCATGATGTTAATTGATGAGAATGATCAACAAGATCTGCTATTCAATTTAATAGAATGTTGTTGAACGACAAACGAGTTTTACACAAAATACTTTTAAAAAGCAGTAGATCTATTACAGCAAAAACTGACAAATCTACAGAATTCAATGCAATTGAACACAACTAACACTGATAGATCAATTGATCTAAATCAATGAGCACTTAGCTCTGATACCACCTGTGAATCCAAGGATCGCAATCAGGAATTATCAGTGTCGGTTGATTGCAAGTCAACGTTTGTGGAATCAACGTTAATTGGGTTTAATTGTTTGTAATAACTTTAAATATCAATAAATATTCAAGAACACACTAACATAAACACAATTAATGAATAATATGTATTTCATTAAAATATGTTAATGATTACAAAATAATGAATGAATCATATCAAAGTTTGTTATGATGTGACGGCTGCTAGGGTTTGATTGAGAGACTGTGACTTTCGTATTGCTATTGTTGTTGTTGTTCAATCAATCATATAAATAATAGTCTTTGAATCGAAACCTAGGATCCATATATATAGACAATGATGTTTCTGTTATAGGAAATACCGAATCTCATGGGATTTGATTTGTGTCAGTTAAGGAATCATCAGATTTCATGGGATTCGCATAACTGCCTTATTGACTTGTTGACCTGTAACACTTGCATTATCCAAGTGTTTGGACTCTGCAGGAATAGTCTTCCATAGGAATTTGTTCTTTCGTAGAAGTCTTGTTCTTCCGTAGGAATCTTGTTCTTCCGTAGAAAACTTGTACTTCCGAAGCAAACTTGTTCTTTAGTTCTGGTTGTTCATCCGCAGAAGATCTTTGGATGTAATGTTACTTGTAAGAACGTATCTATGGAAGAACAAAATGTTCATCCGTAGATGTTTCTTACACTTGGTCAATTTCATAAATTGACCAAGAATAATGTTTGTACCTGTAATTATCCATAACACATATATGGGTTAGCATATATAATTAATGCATGCATAATAAATGACAATTACAAATATTTATTACAAGAATTGATTAAAGTTCTAAGCCTATACAAATTGATCTAGACTTATAAGTCCTAGATCTAACAATCAATCATATCAAAATCCACCTCAATTGACAAACCAAGCTCATGGAAGTAGTCAGTCATCTACAAATGCTCTTGTGATCAAACAAGACGGAGTATGTGACTGGAGCCTGTATGCAGAGGAAGTCAAGCCTCAATTTCAAAATCATGCACTTATGGCTCACATTAATGATGGTCCATCTCTAATGCCTACTAAGGTAAAATCTAACCTTTGTAGTGAAAAATGTATTACTGAATTGCAAGGTTATAGAGAGCATAACCATAAACTCGCAAATAAAATTAAAGAGGAAAAGGTGAAGTCAGAGATAATGAAAAGAGAGATAAAAGGCTTTGAAATCAAAATAAAATCTCTCATCTCTGATATTGAAAAACTGCATGGTGAAAAGTACACTCTTGCAGCTGAGAATGAGCTACTGACTGAAAAGTTAGCTCAATCTAAGGCTGAACATACACTTACTGAAGTGAAACTTGAAAAGTTTCAACTGTCTTCAGTCAAGCTACAAGAGAAGCTTGATTCTCAAAAGGATCCAAAGGACATGTGAGGGATTGGGTATAATTCATGTCCTCCAACATACAATGACAACTATATTGTCATGCCTAAATCTATGACACTCAATGAGGAAATTGAAACTAAAACTATGGAACCCAAATCTATAGTAAAACAAGTAACCAATCCTCAAAACAAACCTGATGTTTATATTGAAACAAATGAGGAGAAAATCAGATTAGGTCATCCAATCAAGATTAAGAGTGTTCAGACAAGGCAGTGAGTGTCATCAAACCCACAAGCCCCATAAAGGCAATTGTTCCATTTATAAAATTCATACCTTCTGTTTTAAAAGGTAAAAAGAAGTTTGTGAAGTTAGTGAAACCCACTGCTGAAAGCAGTTTTGATAATGAGATTATATCTCCAAACAAATCAAGCGAATCAGACAAGGTTTCACTATAAAAAGAAACAAAAGAGATCACTGAGTTCCACATGTAAAACTCTGTCAGACTCTCAATCATCAAACTTAAGACAGGGTGTTGGTTTTGACATATGCAACAAGGAACACGTTAATCAATTTGAGAAAGAGGTAAAGAATGGGTTGAAGAAACAAAAACAGCCAAGAAAATCTAACAAGAAGGCTGATTTTGATTCATCCATAAGCAAAAGAAAGTGGCTCAGCAACAAATGAGAAAATCAGCGGAGTCCCACAAATCAAAATCTAATTCAAGCAACAAACAAATGTATTATGACAATTGTGATATGTTCAATCACAAAACAAAAGAGTGCTTTTACAACAATATTGCTCTATCTGTGACATGAACAACCACTCAACCAAAAACTATTATTTTAACATATATTGTTTAGTCTGTGATATGAACAATCATAATACATCTGAATGTTACTGCAATTAGAAGGGGTTGAGAAATCCCTAAAACAAGCCCATCTCAAAAACATAAAATGTGAAACATATTGTCAGACCTCATTTTCACAACAATCAATATAGGATATCTAGATCAACAAATGACAGGAGTAATTTGAGCGAATCGTGGAAGGGTCAAAGAAAACATCACACAATGAAACCCAAAATTGACCTTCTCAAATAAAAAGTAATTTTTGATAATGAAAAACGGGTTAAATTTCTACAAAGAAACAGAGACCAAAGGTTTCATTACTCATCTAAATCTTCAGTAGATGTTGATGAGATGACTCAACCCAGCCATTACCAAAAATCTCCCAAGACACCTCCTTCTAAACCATAATTTAGAGGGAAATACCAAGAAGTCGCCATTATGAATAGAAACGGGAAACCCAAGACCATCATGGCTTGGGTTCCTTATTCTAATTAGTTCTTTTGCTTGCAGGGTCATCCATATAGGTCCATTAGCTTATGGTATGTGGACACTCATTGCTACATTATGAAACCTGGATTTCAGATCTCTAAAGAATGGGATGTCCTAAAGACCCCGAGGAAGAATAATATTTGTGTATTAAACTTTTGTTCTGCATCACCTAAAGAAGAAACATGTCTTTTGTCAAAAGCATCATTTGATGAGTCACAGCTTTGGCACAAACATTTAGGGCACACAAACTTTAAAAACATGAATAGATTGGTCAAAGGAAACCATGTCATTGGTCTTCCTCAAAAGGAATTTCATTTTGTTGATCACTATTCAGCGTGCCTCAAAGGAAAACAACACAAATATTCTCATAAATCCAAGCTTGTCAACACAAACAATACTTCATTGAAGCTACTTCATATGGATCTGTTGGACCAACTCATGTAATGAGTATTGGAAAGAAACAGTATTGTTTGGTGACATTGCTGACTTTTCACGATTTACATGGGTTTTCTTCTTACTTCATAAAAATGAGGCATCCCAAATAATAAAAGACTTTATCACTAAAATAGAAAATCACCTTGATCATAAGGTCAAAACAATCAGAAGTGATAATGGAACTGAATTTAACAATGAAGACATGAGTTATTTTTGTGCAACCAAAGGCATTGCTCATCAATTCAGTGCAGCTAAAACTCCTCAACAAAATGGGGTAGCTGGAAGGAGAAATAGAACATTGATTGAAGCAGCAAGAACAATCCTTGCTGATGCTAAGCTGCCAATCATCTTTTGGGCAGAGGCAGTTAACACATCATGCTCTATACAAAATCAAACTCTAATTGTAAAAGAAAGCAACATGACTCCATATGAACTGCTCTTTCATAGAAAACCATTCATTGGATTTCTTAAATCATTGGTAGTCATGTGTCAGGATCAGTGATCACAAGTTTGATGTAATAGAGCCTAACGCATCGGAATAAGAACAAGAATTAGACAAATTGTAGCAAGAATTTGATACTCGTATGCATTAAGAACAAATACGGTTATAACGAGAGAATATATTTCTGTAACAAGGATGTTTCTATAATATCAAATATTTCTGATCAAATCATTCTTCCTTATTACAATAGGTTGACACTCCTTATATAGAGTGCAATCGCTGCTAACGGGAAAGTGACAACTGGAAGATCTCTTACAAAAATAACTAACTCTTAACAAACTACTGAAATGTTCACAACTACTGAGAACATATCAGAGTGTTAAGTACAAAATATGAAACTACTGATAAGAACTACAACGACTGAAGAACAAGCTCTTCAGTCGTTTTACAAAACTACTGAAAAACATAAAACTACTGAAAAACATAAAACTACTGATGAGCACAACAACTGAAGAAGTATTCTTCAGCTGTTGTGTCAAACTACTGAACATATAAAACATAAAACTACTGAAAGGTAAACCGTCACAACTACTGAAGAAGACCTCTTTAGCTGTTGTGACAACGTCTGATACTTTGGTCTTCAGCACTTGTGTCTTCAGACTTTGTCTTCAGCACTTGTGTCTTCAGACTTTGTCTTCAGCACTTGTCTTCAGACTTTGTCTTCAGCACTTGTCTTCAGACTTTGTCTTCAGCACTTGTCTTCAGACTTTGTCTTCAGCACTTGTGTCTTCAGACTTTGTCTTCAGCACTTGTCTTAAGACTTTGTCTTTAGCACTTGTCTTTAGACTTTGTCTTCAGCACTAGTCTTCAGACTTTGTCTTCAGCACTTGTCTTCAGACTTTGTCTTCAGCACTTGTCTTCAGACTTTGTCTTCAGCACTTGTGTTCAGACTTTGTAATCGGCTATTGTCTTTAGCTGTTGTGGTCTTCAGTAGTTGTTGTGACATCTGTGGGACTTAAAGGTTTTTCTGATCCGGCTCATTGGTTCTTTTGGTCCAACAAACTCCCCCTGAACCAATGCAGCCAAAACCTTTAACTTTATTGAGGTCCCACTTATTGTTGGCAGAATGGTTGGTCTTTTTCCTTCTTGATCAGTTGAGAAGATGACCCATATAAGCATTGGCCTGGGAATGAGTCTCTGATGATTTGGTTGGAAATGTATGGATGGGAGCTCTGTATTGGGGAATTGGACACTGAGCTATTCCCCCATCCATGAGACTCACTTCCCATGTATAAGCCTGTAGGATTCTCTGGTGTATGCTCTGAGAAACATAATTTGTTCTTCCATGGTCAGGTTCTCAGCTTCACCATCAAACAATCCTTCACGCCCATACAGCTCTGAGATGTACTTGGCCTGTTTGTCATTTTTGAGCTCAACTGTTGTAATCTGTCTGTATGCAAACTCATCAGGATGAGTCCCTTCAAGTAACAGTCTGAGCTCATTTTGTTTGAAGTTCTCAAGCCTCTTGTAGACTAACCCCTTTTTAATAACTCTGTTCTCTAACATCTTTTGGGGTGGCTGTTTAGTCTCATAGGCCTTCTTGAAATCTTCTACAATCTCCCAGGGTGATACTACAAGGACCACTGTGATCTCTTCATCTACGATCCTTTTTACTTGGCCCTTGTCTCTCGAAGGAATGTCTTTCTTTACAATCCTGTGAGCCACCCTAGGATCAGGCCATACTCTCACCTTTTCCTTCTGATATTGAAATGTGTGGCAGGGTGTACAACCTCAGAGCTTCTTTCTTCATACTAATTATTGATGAAGAAGCAGCATAAGTTTTGTCGATGCTTTTCAACATCTCATCGTCATGAAGCCTTTGCTGCTGCTCTTCTTCAATCTTTACTCTCACAGTTTCCATCTGTGAGGTGGGAGTGATGGGCATGGGTTTGGCTTTAGGCAATGTTAGGACTGCAGACAGAGGCAGCCTATCTTCTTCCACATCATCCTCTTCTTCTTCTTCTTCTAGCCTCAACACCCTTCTCTTCTTCTCTTCTTGGTGCATCATCGGCTGTTGGTTTAGAGGGTAAGGGAGTTGGTTTGTGGGTTGTGGTTGTGGTTGTTTTGGAGAGGGAATGTTGACAGGCTGAGTTAGCATTTTAGAGGTGAGTGTGGCTTTTGAGTGTTTGGCTAGCTCAGTCCTGCTCCCTGCTCCTGCTTCATTCAAAGCTTCGACTACTAAACCCTTAGTGTATGCTTCAAACGAACAGATCTTGGAGGTTATGGCCAAGATATTGTCCCTGGTCCATGATTTAATCTCGATCAATGATCTCCCAAGATATTTTGCAATGAATCTGATCATGATCTCTAGTCTCTCTCTTTCTAATGCATCATAATTTGCCCATCTTGAGTTAATTCTTCAACTTCAAGTCTCCTGATCTCTGAGTCAAGCTGTGCAGTATCGAACCCTTGTCTATACAGTTGATCAATAATGGCATCCATGATTTACTATGTGTAGCATCTGCCATTTTGATCATCTCATCGAGTTGGAGTTCTTTCTCTTTTCCTTCACCCTTCCTCTTCTTATATGTGACATGAAAGTCTTTGTGACTTTCACCCACTTGATCATTTTCGGTTCCCTTCATAGACTCCTCTTCCTTCTCAGTTTCCTTTTCTTTCAGTTTGCTCTTCCTCTTTGCTTTCACTGACTGACTCTCCCCCTTTTTGGTTGCATTGGTTGCAAGGGTTTGAGTAGCAGAAAGCCTTGTGCTCACAAACTCCTCCACCCGGGGTTGTATGATTGAGGGAAGCCTCTCATCCATGGTTTTGAACACAATGTCTGTGATCATTGGGGTGATGAGAGGTAGGGATTGCTGAAAGATAGCAGATGTTTGCTCAGAGGGGTTCTCTCCCTGAGAAGCAGTGCCAGAAATAGAGGCTGGTGGCTTGGAAGTTTTGAGTGGCTGAGTGTGTGGGAGACCTTCAGGTGAAGGTGCCATCTGTGGGTTTATGTTGGTGGCAGATGGCTTGCTTCTTGAGAGAATTGGTCAAGTAGTCTTTGTAGTCTACTGACTTCTTCCTCAAGAATTGTGTTCTGGGCCAGAACATCATAAAAGAAGCCCAGGTCATCATCAGCATATGTTGAATCACCTGACCTCCTGCTTGTAGCAGGATGTACATGCACTGGGTGTAGACCAGTTTTAGCATGTGCCCCTTTTTCATGGAACTGGGGACTTCCAGCCTCAGGACTAGGTCCTTCATCAGCTGTTGCCTCTAGTGAGGTCTTAGCTATGTTACCAGCCTTATTCTGATCATGTGCTGATTCAGAAGAGGTGGCAGCCTCACTAGATGTTCTAATCTCCATATCCACACCAGGAGATAGAACATGTAAACCCCGGTGCTGTGGGTTGTCAGAAGCATGGTGATCCTCGTCCTCAATAGCTGTGGTTCTCCCCCTTGTTGGTGGTTGTTGGGGAGGAGGAGAGGCATGCAGCTGAGTCAGCACGTTTGCAATGATAATGGTTGGACTTTGGGGGTTGGTGGCGGTGTATGGATATGGGGTAAAAGCAGTGTGCACCTGGGAGAATGGTGCTCTTCAATGGCAATCTCCTCAAATGAGGAAGATCCCAGATTTGTGGGTACCCCTTCTGTGGTTGCTGCAGGCTCCTTTTTGAAGGAATCCTGAGCGACCTGGGCTGGTGAAGTCCTTGTATCCACTAGGGGGTTATAACCAATGGATATAGCGTGCGTTTGTGTTGCAGGGGCATCCTCAGGGGACTCATTTCCTGAGAGTAGCCTTTTTGGTCTTCTTTTTAGTGGTTTGGTGGGGACTTTGGATTTGGAGGTGTGGCTGTGGGTTCCAGCTGCATGGGTTTGCGCAGCTTGCAGCCATTTTGAGTGATTGGTCAGAGTTGTGCCAGGAGTATACTTCCGTTAGTACAGCCATAGCAGGGACTCCCAGGCCAACAAGTCCCTCAGCTTGAAGCTGGTTTTCAATTATGGCCATTATGAACCGAGGATATAATATCCAACGGTTAGCAGTTTGTTTTTGGGCCATATCCTTGAGCTCAAAAATAGTATTTCAGAAAAATTTAAAGGTTGTTGCTCAAGGATGGAGTACATTACCTGTTGCCACTTGTGGACATTTGATCCCATGATGAAGTCTTGGAGGCAAGGCATACATTTACCATAATGAATATGAGACGTTCAGCATCCGGGAAATGTTTCTTACCCTGGTATCCATGGTGGCAAATGATTGATCTTTGTGCCCTTTGGATAACCAGTTGGAAAGTGGCATCATCCAGATTAAGGGTTGGCGAAGAGTGTCTGGAGTAATGACCACTTTTTGGCCATGGACAAACGATTGAAGAGACTCTATGTCATTCTCCTCAGAGACCAGAGTGACGTTTGTCCAGAATTGGTTAAGGATTCGGCATATATGGGGGATTTACCAGAAAAGCCGTTTTGTAGGGTGACTGAACCATTAAATCAATGGCGTTGTGAAACTTGGTCCAGTATGGCGATTTTGTGAGATGAGCGCACAGTTGTGTCGAGGTTTTAGTTGCATGGTCGCCATTGATGAAGAGAAGTTACAGAGTTTTTTTGAACGTTAGGTTTGAGAAGAGAA
>JACCIX010000605.1:0-46059 GCA_025506515.1 Flaveria trinervia | reverse complement strand
GCGGCCATGTTTAGTCGGGGAGGGGAGGCGTGAGGGCACGTGAAGAAACGCCCGACGGCACGCGCTGACGTGAGTCGGAACGTAACGTTTTGATGAAGCACGCCTAAAGTAATAAGGCGGGGTGGAAAGTGATAAAAGATTAAAACTACGGATCAATTTCGGTTGCGATCATACCAGCATTAATGCACCGGATCCCATCAGAACTCTGCAGTTAAGCGTGCTTGGGCGAGAGTAGTACTAGGATGGGTGACCCACTGGGAAGTCCTCGTGTTGCAACCCTTTTTTTAGTTTAATTATCAGTCGTTTTTGCTAACAAACGTTCGGTAATGCGTTATTTGAGGCCGGAGCGCGTGCGGCCACGTTTGGTCGGAGAGGGGAGGCGTGAGGGCACGAGAAGACACGCCCGACGGCGCGCGCTGACGCGAGTTGGAACGTAACGTTTTGATGAAGCACGCGTAAAGTAATAAGGCGGGGTGGAAAGTGATAAAAGATTAAAACTACGGATCAATTTCGATTGCGATCATACCAGCACTAATGCACCGGATCCCATCAGAACTCCGCAGTTGAGCGTGCTTGGGTGAGAGTAGTACTAGGATGGGTGACCCCCTGGGAAGTCCTCGTGTTGCAACCCTTTTTTTAGTTTAATTATCAGTCGTTTTTGCTAACATATGCGTTATTTGAGGCCGGAGCGCGTGCGGCCACGTTTGGTCGGAGAAGGGAGGCGTGAGGGCACGAGAAGACACGCCCGACGGCGCGCGCTGACGCGAGTCGGAACGTAACGTTTTGATGAAGCACGCGTAAAGTAATAAGGCGGGGTGGAAAGTGATAAAAAATTAAAACTACGGATCAATTTCGGGTTCGATCATACCAGCACTAATGCATCGGATCCCATCAGAACTCCGCAGTTAAGCGTGCTTGGGCAAAAGTAGTACTAGGATGGGTGACCCCCTGGGTAGTCCTCGTGTTGCAACTGTTTTTTTAGTTTAATTATCATTCGTTTTTGCTAACAAATGTTCGGTAATGCGTTATTTGAGGCCGGAGCGCGTGCGGCCACGTTTGGTGGGAGAGGGGAGGCGTGAGGGCACGAGAAGACACGCCCGACGACGCGCGCTGACGCGAGTCGGAACGTAACGTTTTGGTGAAGCACGCGTAAAGTAATAAGGCGGGGTGGAAAGTGATAAAAGATTAAAACTACGGATCAATTTCGGTTAAAATCATACCAGCCCTAATGCATCGGATCCCATCAGAACTCCGCAGTTAAGCGTGCTTGGGCGAGAGTAGTACTAGGATGGGTGACCCCCTGGGAAGTCCTCGTGTTGCAACCCTTTTTTTAGTTTAATTATTAATCGTTTTTGCTAACAAACGTTCGGTAATGCGTTATTTGAGGCCGGAGCGCGTGCGGCCACGTTTGGTCGGAGAGGGGAGGCGTGAGGGCACGAGAAGACACGCCCGACGGCACGCGCTGACGTGAGTCGTAACGTAACGTTTTGATGAAGCACGCGTAAAGTAATAAGGCGGGGTGGAAAGTGATAAAAGATTAAAACTACGGATAAATTTCGGTTGCGATCATACCAGCACTAATGCACCGGATCCCATAAGAACTCCGCAGTTAAGCGTGCTTGGTTGAGAGTAGTACTAGGATGGGTGACCCCCTGGGAAGTCCTCGTGCTGCAACCCTTTTTTTAGTTTAATTATCAGTCGTTTTTGCTAACAAACGTTCGGTAATGCGTTATTTGAGGCCGGAGCGCGTGCGGCCATGTTTGGTCGGAGAGGGGAGGCGTGAGGGCACGAGAAGACACGCCCGACGGCGCGCTTTGACGCGAGTCGGAACGCGACGTTTTGATGAAACACGCGTAAAGTAATAAGGCGGGGTGGAAAGTGATAAAAGATTAAAACTACGGATTAGTTTCTGTTGCGATCATACCATCACTAATGCATCGGATCCCATCAAAACTCCGTAGTTAAGCGTGCTTGGGCGAGAGTAGTACTAGGATGGGTGACCCCCTGGGAAGTCCTCTTGTTTCAACCCCTTTTTTAGTTTAATTATCAGTCGTTTTTGCTAACAAACGTTCGGTAATGCGTTATTTGAGGCCGGAGCGCGTGCGGCCACGTTTGGTCGGAGAGGGGATGCGTGAGTGCACGAGAAGACACGCCCGACGGCGCGCGCTGACGCGAGTCGGAACGCGACGTTTTGATGAAACACGCGTAAAGTAATAAGGCGGGGTGGAAAGTGATAAAAGATTAAAACTACGGATCAATTTCGGTTGCGATCATACCAGCACTAATGCACCGGATCCCATCAGAACTCCGCAGTTAAGCGTGCTTGGGCGAGAGTAGTACTACGATGGGTGACCCCCTGGGAAGTTCTCGTGTTGAAACCCTTTTTTTAGTTTAATTATCAGTCGTTTTTGCTAACAAACGTTCGGTAATGCATTATTTCAGGCCGGAGCGCGTGCGGCCACGTTTGGTCGGAGAAGGGAGGCGTGAGGGCACGAGAAGACACGCCCGACGGCGCGCGCTGACGCGAGTCGGAACGTAACGTTTTGATGAACCACGCGTAAAGTAATAAGGCGGGGTGGAAAGTGATAAAAGATTAAAACTACGGATCAATTTCGCTTGCGATCATACCAGCCCTAATGCATTGGATCCCATTAGAACTCCGCAGTTAAGCGTGCTTGGGCGAGAGTAGTACTAGGATGGGTGACCCTCTGGGAAATCCTCGTGTTGCAACCCTTTTTTTAGTTTAATTATGAGTCGTTTTTGCTAACAAACGTTCGGTAATGCGTTATTTGAGGCCGGAGCGCGTGCGGCCACGTTTGGTCGGAGAGGGGAGGCGTGAGGGCACGAGAAGACACGCCCGACGGCGCGCGCTGACGCTAGTCAGAACGTAACGTTTTGATGAAGCACGCGTAAAGTAATAAGGCGGAGTGGAAAGTGATAAAAGATTAAAACTACAGATCAATTTCGGTTGCGATCATACCAGCACTAATGCACCGGATCCCATCAGAACTCCGCAGTTAAGCGTGCTTGGGCGAGAGTAGTACTAGGATGGGTGACCCCTTGGGAAGTCCTCGTGTTACAACCCTTTTTTTAGTTTAATTAGCAGTCGTTTTTGCTAATAAACGTTCGGTAATGAGTTATTTGAGGCCGGAGAGCGTGCGGCCACGTTTGGTCGGAGAGGGGAGGCGTGAGGGCACGAGAAGACACGCCCGACGGCGCGCGCTGACGCGAGTTGGAACGTAACGTTTTAATGAAGCACGCGTAAAGTAATAAGGCGGGGTGGAAAGTGATAAAAGATTAAAACTACGGATCAATTTTGGTTGCGATCATACCAGCCTAATGCACTGGATCCCATCAGAACTCCGCAGTTAAGCGTGCTTTGGCGAGAGTAGTACTAGGATGGGTGACCCCCTGGGAAGTCCTTGTGTTGCAACCCTTTTTTTAGTTTAATTATCAATTGTTTTTGCTAACAAACGTTCGGTAATGCGTTATTTGAGGCCGGAGCGCGTGCGGACACGTTTGGTGGGAGAGGGGAGGCGTGAGGGCACGAGAAGACACGCCCGACGGCGCGCGCTGACGCGAGTCGGAACGTAACGTTTTGATGAAGCACGCGTAAAGTAATAAGGCGGGGTGGAAAGTGATAAAAGATTAAAACTACGGATCAATTTCGGTTGCGATCATACCAGCCCTAATGCACCGGATCCCATCAGAACTCCGCAGTGAAGCGTGCTTGGGCGAGAGTAGTACTAGGATGGGTGACCCCCTCCGAAGTCCTCGTGTTGCAACCCTTTTTTTAGTTTAATTATCAATCGTTTTTGCTAACAAACATTCGGTAATGCGTTATTTGAGGCCGGAGCGCGTGCGGCCACGTTTGGTGGGAGAGGGGAGGCGTGAGGGCACGAGAAGACACGCCCGACGGCGCGCGCTGACGCGAGTCGGAACGTAACGTTTTGGTGAAGCACGCGTAAAGTAATAAGGCGGGGTTGAAAGTGATAAAAGATTAAAACTACGGATCAATTTCGGTTGCGATCATACCAGCCCTAATGCACCGGATCCCATCAGAACTCCGCAGTTAAGCGTGCTTGGGCGAGAGTAGTACTAGGATGGGTGACCCCCTGGGAAGTCCTCGTGTTGCAACCCTTTTTTTAGTTTAATTATTAATCGTTTTTGCTAACAAACGTTCGGTAATGCGTTATTTGAGGCCGGAGCGCGTGCGGCCACGTTTGGTCGGAGAGGGGAGGCGTGAGGGCACGAGAAGACACGCCCGACGGCACGCGCTGACGTGAGTCGGAACGTAACGTTTTGATGAAGCACGCGTAAAGTAATAAGGCGGGGTGGAAAGTGATAAAAGATTAAAACTACGGATAAATTTCGGTTGCGATCATACCAGCACTATTGCACCGGATCCCATAAGAACTCCACAGTTAAGCGTGATTGGTTGAAAGTAGTACTAGGATGGGTGACCCCCTGGGAAGTCCTCGTGCTGCAACCTTTTTTTTAGTTTAATTATCAGTCGTTTTTGCTAACAAACGTTCGGTAATGCGTTATTTGAGGCCGGAGCGCGTGCGGCCATGTTTGGTCGGAGAGGGGAGGCGTGAGGGCACGAGAAGACACGCCCGACGGCGCGCTTTGACGCGAGTCGGAACGCGACGTTTTGATGAAACACGCGTAAAGTAATAAGGCGGGGTGGAAAGTGATAAAAGATTAAAACTACGGATTAGTTTCGGTTGCGATCATACCAGCACTAATGCATCGGATCCCATCAGAACTCCGTAGTTAAGCGTGCTTGGGCGAGAGTAGTACTAGGATGGGTGACCCCCTGGGAAGTCCTCTTGTTTCAACCCCTTTTTTAGTTTAATTATCAGTCGTTTTTGCTAACAAACGTTCGGTAATGCGTTATTTGAGGCCGGAGCGCGTGCGGCCACGTTTGGTCGGAGAGGGGATGCGTGAGTGCACGAGAAGACACGCCCGACGGCGCGCGCTGACGCGAGTCGGAACGTAACGTTTTGGTGAAGCACGCGTAAAGTAATAAGGCGGGGTTGAAAGTGATAAAAGATTAAAACTACGGATCAATTTCGGTTGGAATCATACCAGCCCTAATGCATCGGATCCCATCAGAACTCCGCAGTTAAGCGTGCTTGGGCGAGAGTAGTACTAGGATGGGTGACCCCCTGGGAAGTACTCGTGTTGCAACCCTTTTTTTAGTTTAATTATTAATCGTTTTTGCTAACAAACGTTCGGTAATGCGTTATTTGAGGCCGGAGCGCGTGCGGCCACGTTTGGTCGGAGAGGGGAGGCGTGAGGGCACGAGAAGACACGCCCGACGGCACGCGCTGACGTGAGTCGGAACGTAACGTTTTGATGAAGCACGCGTAAAGTAATAAGGCGGGGTGGAAAGTGATAAAAGATTAAAACTACGGATAAATTTCGGTTGCGATCATACCAGCACTAATGCACCGGATCCCATAAGAACTCCGCAGTTAAGCGTGCTTGGTTGAGAGTAGTACTAGGATGGGTGACCCCCTGGGAAGTCCTCGTGCTGCAACCTTTTTTTAGTTTAATTATCAGTCGTTTTTGCTAACAAACGTTCGGTAATGCGTTATTTGAGGCCGGAGCGCGTGCGGCCATGTTTGGTCGGAGAGGGGAGGCGTGAGGGCACGAGAAGACACGCCCGACGGCGCGCGTTGACGCGAGTCGGAACGCGACGTTTTGATGAAACACGCGTAAAGTAATAAGGCGGGGTGGAAAGTGATAAAAGATTAAAACTACGGATCAATTTCGGTTGCGATCATACCAGCACTAATGCATCGGATCCCATCAGAACTCCGTAGTTAAGCGTGCTTGGGCGAGAGTAGTACTAGGATGGGTGACCCCCTGGGAAGTCCTCGTGTTTCAACCCTTTTTTTAGTTTAATTATCAGTCGTTTTTGCTAACAAACGTTCGGTAATGCGTTATTTGAGGCCGGAGCGCGTGCGGCCACGTTTGGTCGGAGAGGGGAGGCGTGAGGGCACGAGAAGACACGCCCGACGGCGCGCGCTGACGCGAGTCGGAACGCGACGTTTTGATGAAACACGCGTAAAGTAATAAGGCGGGGTGGAAAGTGATAAAAGATTAAAACTACGGATAAATTTCGGTTGAGATCATACCAGCACTAATGCACCGGATCCCATCAGAACTCCGCAGTTAAGCGTGCTTGGGCGAGAGTAGTACTACGATGGGTGACCCCCTGGGAAGTTCTCGTGTTGAAACCCTTTTTTTAGTTTAATTATCATTCGTTTTTGCTAACAAACGTTCGGTAATGCGTTATTTCAGGCCGGAGCGCGTGCGGCCACGTTTGGTCGGAGAAGGGAGGCGTGAGGGCACGAGAAGACACGCCCGACGGCGCGCGCTGACGCGAGTCGGAACGTAACGTTTTGATGAACCACGCGTAAAGTAATAAGGCGGGGTGGAAAGTGATAAAAGATTAAAACTACGGATCAATTTCGGTTGCGATCATACCAGCACTAATGCACCGGATCCCATCAGAACTCCGCAGTTAAGCGTGCTTGGGCGAGAGTAGTACTAGGATGGGTGACCCTCTGGGAAATCCTCGTGTTGCAACCCTTTTATTAGTTTAATTATCAGTCGTTTTTGCTAACAAACGTTCGGTAATGCGTTATTTGAGGCCGGAGCGCGTGCGGCCACGTTTGGTCGGAGAGGGGAGGCGTGAGGGCACGAGAAGACACGCCCGACGGCGCGCGCTGACGCGAGTCGGAACGTAACGTTTTGATGAAGCACGCGTAAAGTAATAAGGCGGGTGGAAAGTGATAAAAGATTAAAACTACGGATCAATTTCGGTTGCGATCATACCAGCACTAATGCACCGGATCCCATCAGAACTCCGCAGTTAAGCGTGCATTGGGCGAGAGTATACTAGGATGGTGACCCCTTGGAAGTCCTCGTGTTACACCCTTTTTTTAGTTTAATTAGCAGTCGTTTTTGCTATAACGTTCGGTAATGAGTTATTTGAGGCCGGAGCGCGTGCGGCCACGTTTGGTCGGAGAGGGGAGGCGTGAGGGCACGAGAAGACACGCCCGACGGCTCGCGCGCTGACGCGAGTTGGGAACGTAACGTTTAATGAAGCACGCGTAAGTAATAAGGGGGGTGGAAAGTGATAAAATAAAATATTAACCTACGGATCAATTTTGGTTGCGATCATACAGCCCTATATGCACTGGAACCATCAGAACTCCGCAGTTAAGCGGGCTTGGTCGAGAGTAGTACTAGGATGGGTGACCCCCTGGGAAGTCCTGTGTTGCAACCCTTTTTTTAGTTTAATTATCAATCGTTTTTGCTAACAAACGTTCGTAAATGCGTTATTTGAGGCCGGAGCGCGTGCGGACACGTTTGGTGGGAGAGGGGAGCGTGAGGCACGAGAAGACACGCCCGACTGCGCGCGCTGACGCGAGTCGGAATGTCCGTTTTGATGAAGCACGCGTAAAGTAATAAGGCGGGGTGGAAAGTGATAAAAGATTAAAACTACGGATCAATTTCGGTTGCGATCATACCAGCCCTAATGCACCGGATCCCATAAGAACTCCGCAGTTAAGCGTGCTTGGCGCGAGTAGTACTAGGATGGGTGACCCCCTGGGAAGTCCTCGTGTTGCAACCCTTTTTTAGTTTAATTATCATCGATTTTGCTAAAAAAACGTTCGGTAATGCGTTATTGGAGGCCGGAGCGCGTGCGGCCACGTTTGGTCGGAGAGGGGAGGCGTGAGGGCACGAGAAGACACGCCCCGACGGCGCGCTGACGCGAGTCGGAACGTAACGTTTTGATGAAGCACGCGTAAAGTAAAAGGCGTGGTGGAAAGTGTATAAAAGATAAAACTACGGATCAATTTCGGTTGCGATCATACCAGCACTAAGCACGACCGGTCCCATCAGAACTCCGCAGTCAAGCGTGCTTGCGAGAGTAGTACTAGGATGGGTGACCCCCTGGGAAGTCCTCGTGTTGCAACCCTTTTTTTAGTTTAATTATGAATCGTTTTGCTACACACGTTCGGAATGCGTTATTAGGCCGTAGCGCGTGCGGCCACGTTGGTGGGAGGGGAGGCGTGAGGGCACGAGAACCCCCGACGCGCGCGTTGACGCGACTCGGAACGTACGTTTTTGATGAACACGCGTAAATAATAAGGCGGGGTGGAAAGTGATAAAAGATTAAAACTACAGATCAATTCGGTTGCGATCATACCAGCCCTAATGCACCGATCCCATCAGAACTCCGCAGTTAAGCGTGCTTCGGCGAGAATAGTACTAGGATGGGTGACCCCCTGGGAAGTCCTCGTGTTACAACCCTTTTTTTAGTTTATTTATCAGTCGTTTTTGCTAACAAACGTTCAGTAATGCGTTATTTGAGGCCGGAGCGCGTGCGGCCACGTTGGGTAGGAGAGGGGAGCGTGAGGGCACGAGAAGACACGCCCGACGGCGCGCGCTGACGCAAGTCGGAACTTAACGTTATGTTGAAGCACGCGTAAATAATAAGGCGGGGAGGAAAGTGATAAAAGATTAAAACTACGGATCAATTTCGGTTGTGATCATACCAGCACTAATGCACCGGATCCCATCAGAACCCCGCAGTCAAGCGTGCTTGGGCGAGAGTAGTACTAGGATGGCGACCACCTGCGAAGTCCTCGTGTTGCAACCCTTTTTTTAGTTTATTATCAATCGTTTTTGCTAACAAACGTTCGGTAATGCTTATTTGAGGCCGGAGCGCGTGCGGCCACGTTTGGTCGGAGAAGGGAGGCGTGATGGCACGAGAAGACCACCCGACGCGCGCGCTGACGCAAGTCGGAACGTAACGTTATGATGAAGCACGCATAAAGTAATAAGGCGGGTGTGAAAGTGATAAAAGATTAAAACTACGGATCGATTTCGGTTGCGATCATACCAGCACTAATGCACCGGATCCCATCAGAACTCCGCAGTTAAGCGTGCTTGGGCGAGAGTAGTATTAGGATGGGTTACCCCCTGGGAAGTCCTCGTGTTGCAACCCTTTTTTTAGTTTAATTATCACTAGTTTTTGCTAACAAACGTTCGGTAATAGGATGGGTGACCCCCTGGGAAGTCCTCGTGTTGCAACCCTTTTTTTAGTTTAATTATAATCGTTTTTGCTAACAAACGTTCGTAATGCGTTATTTAAGGGCGAGCGCGTGCGCCACGTTTTGGTCGGAGAGGGGAGGCGTGAGGGCACGAGCAACACGCCCGCCGCCGCGCGATGACGCGAGTCGGAACGTAACGTTTTGATAAAGCACGCGTAAAGTAATAAGGCGGGGTGGAAAGTGATAAAAGATTAAAACTACGGACCATTTTGGTTGCGATCACACCAGCACTAATGCACTGATCCCATCAGAACTCCGCAGTTAAGCGTGCTTGGGCGGAAGTAGTACTAGGATGGTGACCCCCTGCGAAGTTCGCGTGTTGCAACCCTTTTTTTTTTAATTATCAATCGTTTTTGCTAACAAAAACGTTCGGTAATGCGTTATTTGAGGCCGGAGCGCGTGCGGCCACGTTGGTCGAGAGGAGGCGTGAGGGCACGAGAAGACACGCCCGACGGCGCGCGATGACGCGAGTCGGAACGTAACGTTTTGATGAAGCACGCGTAAAGTAATAAGGCGGTGTGGAAAGTGATAAAAGATGAAAACTACGGATCATTTCGGTTGCGATCATACCGCCCTAATACATCGGATCCCATCAGAACTCCGCAGTTAAGCGTGCTTCGGCGATAATAGTACTAGGATGGGTGACCCCCTGGGAAGTCCTCGTGTTACAACCCTTTTTTTAGTTTATTTATCAGTCGTTTTTGCTAACAACGTTCAGTAATGCGTTATTTGAGGCCGGAGCGCGTGCGGCCACGTTGGTAGGAGAGGGGAGGCGTGAGGGCACGAGAGACACGCCCGACGCGCGCTGACGCAAGTCGGAACGTAACGTTATGTTGAAGCACGCGTAAAGTAATAAGGCGGGGAGGAAAGTGATAAAAGATTAAAACTACGGATCAATTTCGGTTGTGATCATACCGCACTAATGCACCGGATCCCATCAGAACCCCGCAGTCAAGCGTGCTTGGGCGAGAGTAGTACTAGGATGGGCGACCACCTGCGAAGTCCTCGTGTTGCAACCTTTTTTTAGTTTAGTTATCAATCGTTTTTGCTAACAACGTTCGTAATGCGTTATTTGAGGCCTAGCGCGTGCGGCCACGTTGGTCGGAGAGGGGAGGCGTGATGGCACGAGAAACCCACCCGACGGCGCGCCGCTGACGCAAGTCGGAACGTAACGTTTATGATGAAGCACGCATAAAGTATAAGGCGGTGGAAAGTGATAAAAGATTAAACTACGGATCGATTTCGGTTGCGATCATACCAGAAACTAATGCAACGGATTCCATCTAACTCCGCTTAAGCGTGCTTGACGAGGAGTAGTAATATGGTTACCCCCCCTGGGAATTCCTCGTGTTTGCAACCCTGTTTTTAGTTTAATTATCAATCGTTTTGCTAAACAACCGTCGGTAATAGGATGGGTGACCCCCTGGGAAGTCCTCGTGTTGCAACCTTTTTTTTAGTTTAATTATCAATCGTTTTTGCTAACAACGTTCGGTAATGCGTTATTTGAGGCCGTAGCGCGTGCGCCCACGTTTGGTCGGAGAGGGTAGGCGTGAGGGCACGAGAAGACACGCCCTACGGCTCGCGCTGACGCGAGTCGGAACGTACGTTTTTGATGAAGCACGCGTAAGTATAAGGCGGGGTGGAAAGTGATAAAAGATTAAAACTACGGATCAATTTTTGGTTGCGATCATACCAGCACTAATGCACCGGATCCCCTCAGAACTCCGCAGTTAAGCGTGCTTGGGCGAGAGTAGTACTAGGATGGGTGACCCCCTGGGAGTCCTCGTGTTGCAACCGTTTTTTTTAGTTTAATTATCAATCGTTTTTGCTAACAAACGTCGGTAATGCGTTATTTGAGGCCGGAGCGCGTGCGGCCACGTTTGGTGGAGAGAGGAGGCGTGAGGGCACGAGAAGACCCGCTTGACGGCGCGCGCTGAACGCGACAGTCGAACGTAACTTTTTGATGAAGCACGCGTAAAGTAATAAGGCGGGGTGGAAAGTGATAAAAGATTAAAACTACGGATCAATTTTTGGATGCAATCATACCAGCCTAAGCACCGGACCATCAGAACTCTGCAGTTAAGCATGCTTGGGTGAGAGTAGTACTAGATGGTGACCCCCTAGTAGTCCTCGTGTTGCAACCCTTTTTTTAGTTAATTATCATCGTTTTTGCTAACAAACGTTCGGGAATGCGTTATTCTATGCCGGAGCGCGTGCGGCCACGTTTGGTCGGAGAGGAGAGGCGTTAGGGCACGAGAAGACACGTCCGACGGCGCGCGATGACGCGAGTCGGAACGTACGTTTTGATGAAGCACGCGTAAAGTAATAAGGCGGGTGGATAGTGATAAAAAGATTAAAACTACGGATCAATTTCGGTTGCGATCATACCAGCACTAATGCCACCGATCCCATCAGAACTTCGTAGTTATGCATGCTTGGACGAGAGTAGTACTAGGATGGGTGACCCCCTGGGAGTCCTCGTGTTGCACCCTTTTTTTAGTTTAATTATTAATCGTTTTTGCTACAACCGTTCGGTAATGCGTTATTTGAGGCCCGGAGCGCGTGCGGCCACGTTTGGTCGAGAGGGAGGCGTGAGGGCACGAGAAGACACGCCCGACGGCGCGCGCTGACGCGAGTCGAACGTAACGTTTTTTGATGAAGCACGGTAAAGTAATAAGGCGGGGTGGAAAGTGATAAAAGATTAAAACTACGGATCAATTTTGGTTGCGATCACACCACACTAATGCACGAATCCCATCAGAACTCCGCAGTTAAGCGTGCTTGGGCGGAGTAGTAACTAGGATGGGTGACCCCTGCGAAGTTCTCGTGTTGCAACCCTTTTTTTAGTTTTAATATCAATCGTTTTTGCTAACAAACGTTTCGTAATATGCGTTATTTGAGGCCGGAGCGTGTGCGGCCACGTTGGTCGAGAGGGAGGAGAGGCCGTGAGGCAGGAAAGAATCACGCCCGACGGCGCGCGATGACGCGATTCAACGTACGTTTTTTGATGAGCACGCGTAAAGTAATAAGGCGGGTGGAAAGTGATAAAGATTAAAACTACGGATCAATTCGGTAGCGATCATACCAGCCCTAATACGCACGGATCCCATAAGAACTCCGCAGTTAAGCGTGGGCTTCGCGAACTAGTACTAGGATGGTGACCCCCTGGGAAGTCCCGGTTACAACCCTTTTTTTAGTTTATTTATCAGTCGTTTTTGCTAACAAACGTTCAGTATTGCGTTATTTAAGGCCGGAGCGCGTGCGGCCCACGTTTGGTCGGAGAGGGTAGGCGTGAGGGCACGAGAAGACACGCCTACTTCGCGCAGCTGACGCAAGTCGGACGTAACGTTATGATGAGCACGCGTAAAGTAATAGGCGGGGAGGAAGTGAAAAGATTAAAACTACGGATCGATTTCCGGTTGCGATCATACAGCACTAATGCACCGTATCCCATCAAACTCCGCATTTAGCGTGCTGGGCGAGAGTAGTACTAGGATGGTGACCCCTGGAATTCTCGTGTTGCAACCTTTTTTTAGTTTAATTATCAATCGTTTTTGCTAAAAAACGTTCGGTAATGCGTTATTTGAGGCCGGAGCGCGTGCGGCCACGTTTGGTCGGAGAGGGGAGGCGTGAGGGCACGAGAAGACACGCCCGACGGCGCGCGCTGACGCAAGTCGGAACGTAACGTTTTGATGAAGCACGCGTAAAGTAATAAGGCGGGGTGGAAAGTGATAAAAGATTAAAACTACGGATCAATTTTGGTTGCGATCATACCAGCACTAATGCACCGAATCCCATCAGAACTCCGCAGTTAAGCGTGCTTGGGCGAGAGTAGTACTAGGATGGGTGACCCCCTGGGAAGTCCTCGTGTTGCAACCCTTTTTTAGTTTAATTATCAATCGTTTTTGCTAACAAACGTTCGGTAATGCGTTATTTGAGGCCGGAGCGCGTGCGGCCACGTTTGGTCGGAGAGGGGAGGCGTGAGGGCACGAGAAGACACGCCCGACGGCGCGCGATGACGCGAGTCGGAACGTAACGTTTTGATGAAGCACGCGTAAAGTAATAAGGCGGGGTGGAAAGTGATAAAAGATTAAAACTACGGATCAATTTTGGTTGCGATCATACAAGCACTAATGCACCGGATCCCATCAGAACTCCGCAGTCAAGCGTGCTTGGGCGAGAGTAGTACTAGGATGGGTGACCCCCTGGGAAGTCCTCGTGTTGCAACCCTTTTTTTAGTTTAATTATCAATCGTTTTTGCTAACAAACGTTCGGTAATGCGTTATTTGAGGCCGGAGCGCGTGCGGCCACGTTTGGTCGGAGAGGGGAGGCGTGAGGGCACGAGAAGACACGCCCGACGGCGCGCGATGACGCGAGTCGGAACGTAACGTTTTGATGAAGCACGCGTAAAGTAATAAGGCGGGGTGGAAAGTGATAAAAGATTAAAACTACGGATCAATTTTGGTTGCGATCATACCAGCACTAATGCACCGGATCCCATCAGAACTCCGCAGTCAAGCGTGCTTGGGCGAGAGTAGTACTAGGATGGGTGACCCCCTGGGAAGTCCTTGTGTTGCAACCCTTTTTTTAGTTTAATTATCAATCGTTTTTGCTAACAAGCGTTCAGTATTGCGTTATTTGAGGCCGGAGCGCGTGCGGCCACGTTTGGTGGGAGAGGGGATGCGTGAGGGCACGAGAAGACACGCCCGACGCCGCGCGCTGACGCTAGTCGGAACGTAACGTTTTGATGAAGCACGCGTAAAGTAATAAGGCGGGGTGGAAAGTGATAAAAGATTAAAACTACGGATCAATTTCGGTTGCGATCATACCAGCCTAATAACCGGATCCCATCAGAACTCCGCAGTTAAAGTGCTTCGGGGAATAGTACTAGGATGGGTGACCCCCTGGGAAGTCCTCGTGTTACAACCTTTTTTTAGTTTATTTATCAGTCGTTTTTGCTAACAAACGTTCAGTAATGCGTTATTTGAGGCCGGAGCGCGTGCGGCCACGTTGGGTAGGAGAGGGGAGCGTGAGGGCACGAGAAGACACGCCCGACGGCGCGCGCTGACGCAAGTCGGAACTTAACGTTATGTTGAAGCACGCGTAAATAATAAGGCGGGGAGGAAAGTGATAAAAGATTAAAACTACGGATCAATTTCGGTTGTGATCATACCAGCACTAATGCACCGGATCCCATCAGAACCCCGCAGTCAAGCGTGCTTGGGCGAGAGTAGTACTAGGATGGCGACCACCTGCGAAGTCCTCGTGTTGCAACCCTTTTTTTAGTTTATTATCAATCGTTTTTGCTAACAAACGTTCGGTAATGCTTATTTGAGGCCGGAGCGCGTGCGGCCACGTTTGGTCGGAGAAGGGAGGCGTGATGGCACGAGAAGACCACCCGACGCGCGCGCTGACGCAAGTCGGAACGTAACGTTATGATGAAGCACGCATAAAGTAATAAGGCGGGTGTGAAAGTGATAAAAGATTAAAACTACGGATCGATTTCGGTTGCGATCATACCAGCACTAATGCACCGGATCCCATCAGAACTCCGCAGTTAAGCGTGCTTGGGCGAGAGTAGTATTAGGATGGGTTACCCCCTGGGAAGTCCTCGTGTTGCAACCCTTTTTTTAGTTTAATTATCACTAGTTTTTGCTAACAAACGTTCGGTAATAGGATGGGTGACCCCCTGGGAAGTCCTCGTGTTGCAACCCTTTTTTTAGTTTAATTATAATCGTTTTTGCTAACAAACGTTCGTAATGCGTTATTTAAGGGCGAGCGCGTGCGCCACGTTTTGGTCGGAGAGGGGAGGCGTGAGGGCACGAGCAACACGCCCGCCGCCGCGCGATGACGCGAGTCGGAACGTAACGTTTTGATAAAGCACGCGTAAAGTAATAAGGCGGGGTGGAAAGTGATAAAAGATTAAAACTACGGACCATTTTGGTTGCGATCACACCAGCACTAATGCACTGATCCCATCAGAACTCCGCAGTTAAGCGTGCTTGGGCGGAAGTAGTACTAGGATGGTGACCCCCTGCGAAGTTCGCGTGTTGCAACCCTTTTTTTTTTAATTATCAATCGTTTTTGCTAACAAAAACGTTCGGTAATGCGTTATTTGAGGCCGGAGCGCGTGCGGCCACGTTGGTCGAGAGGAGGCGTGAGGGCACGAGAAGACACGCCCGACGGCGCGCGATGACGCGAGTCGGAACGTAACGTTTTGATGAAGCACGCGTAAAGTAATAAGGCGGTGTGGAAAGTGATAAAAGATGAAAACTACGGATCATTTCGGTTGCGATCATACCGCCCTAATACATCGGATCCCATCAGAACTCCGCAGTTAAGCGTGCTTCGGCGATAATAGTACTAGGATGGGTGACCCCCTGGGAAGTCCTCGTGTTACAACCCTTTTTTTAGTTTATTTATCAGTCGTTTTTGCTAACAAACGTTCAGTAATGCGTTATTTGAGGCCGGAGCGCGTGCGGCCACGTTTGGTGGGAGAGGGGAGGCGTGAGGGCACGAGAAGACACGCCCGACGGCGCGCGCTGACGCGAGTCGGAACGTAACGTTTTGATGAAGCACGTGTAAAGTAATAAGGCGGGGTGGAAAGTGATAAAAGATTAAAACTACGGATCAATTTCGGTTGTGATCATACCAGCACTAATGCACCGGATCCCATCAGAACCCCGCAGTCAAGCGTGCTTGGGCGAGAGTAGTACTAGGATGGGTGACCCCCTGCGAAGTCCTCGTGTTGCAACCCTTTTTTTAGTTTAGTTATCAATCGTTTTTGCTAACAAACGTTCGGTAATGCGTTATTTGAGGCCGGAGCGCGTGCGGCCACGTTTGGTCGGAGAGGGGAGGCGTGATGGCACGAGAAGACACACCCGACGGCGCGCGCTGACGCAAGTCGGAACGTAACGTTATGATGAAGCACGCATAAAGTAATAAGGCGGGGTGGAAAGTGATAAAAGATTAAAACTACGGATCGATTTCGGTTGCGATCATACCAGCACTAATGCACCGGATCCCATCAGAACTCCGCAGTTAAGCGTGCTTGGGCGAGAGTATTAGGATGGTTACCCCCTGGGAAGTCCCTGTGTTGCAACCTTTTTTTAGTTTAATTATCACTAGTTTTTGCTAACAAACGTTCGGTAATAGGATGGGTGACCCCCTGGGAAGTCCTCGTGTTGCAACCCTTTTTTTAGTTTAATTATCAATCGTTTTTGCTAACAAACGTTCGGTAATGCGTTATTTAAGGGCGGAGCGCGTGCGCCACGTTTTTGGTCGGAGAGGGGAGCGTGAGGGCACGAGCAGACACGCCCGACGGCGCGCGATGACGCAGTCGAACGTAACGTTTGATAAAGCACGCGTAAGTAATAAGGCGGGGTGGAAAGTGATAAAATTAAACTACGGACCAATTTTGTTGCGATCACACCAGCACTAATGCACTGAATCCATCAGAACTCCGCAGTTAGCGTGCTTGGGCGGGAGTAGTACTAGTGGGTGACCCCCTGCGAAGTTCTCGTGTTGCAACCCTTTTTTAGTTTAATTATCAATCGTTTTTGCTAACAAACGTTCGGTAATGCGTTTTTGAGGCCGGAGCGCGTGCGGCACGTTTGGTCGGAGAGGGGAGCGTGAGGGCACGAGAAGACACGCCCGACGGCGCGCGATGACGCGAGTCGGAACGTAACGTTTTGATGAGCACGCGTAAAGTAATAAGGCGGGGTGAAAGTGATAAAAGATGAAAACTACGGATCATTTCGGTTGCGATCATACCAGCCCTAATACATCGGATCCCCAGAACTCCGCAGTTAAGCGTGCTTCGGCGATAATAGTACTATGATGGGTGACCCCCTGGGAAGTCCTCGTGTTACAACCCTTTTTTTAGTTTATTTATCAGTCGTTTTTGCTAACAAACGTTCAGTAATGCGTTATTTGAGGCCGGAGCGTGTGCGGCCACGTTGGTCGGAGAGGGGAGGCGTGAGGGCACGAGAAGACACGCCCGACGGCGCGCGCTGACGCAAGTCGAACGTAACGTTATGATGAAGCACGCGTAAAGTAATAAGGCGGGGAGGAAATGATAAAAGATTAAAACTACGGATCGATTTCGGTTGCGATCATAACGCACTAATGCACCGATCCCATCAGAACTCCGCAGTTAAGCGTGCTTGGGCGGAGTAGTACTAGGATGGTGAACCCCTGGGATCCCTCGTGTTGCAACCCTTTTTTTAGTTTAATTATCAATCTTTTTTTGCTAACAAACGTTCGGTAATGCGTTATTAGGCCGGAGCGCGCGTGCGGCCACGTTTGTCGGAGAAGGAGGCGTGGGGCACGAGAAGACACGCCCGACGGCGCGCGCTTACGCTAGTCGAACGTAACATTTTGATGAAGTACGCGTAAATAATAGGCGGGGAGGAAAGTGAAAGATTAAAACTACGATCAGTTTTGGTTGCGATCACACCCCACTAATGCACCGAATCCCATCAGAACTCCGCAGTTAAGCGTGCTTGGGCGGGAGAAGTACTAGGATGGGTGACCCCCTACGAAGTTCTCGTGTTGCAACCCTTTTTTTAGTTTAATTATCAATCGTTTTTGCTAACAAACGTTCGGTAATAGGATGGGTGACCCCCTGGGAAGTCCTCGTGTTGCAACCCTTTTTTTAGTTTAATTATCAATCGTTTTTGCTAACAAACGTTCGGTAATGCGTTATTTGAGGCCGGAGCGCGTGCGGTCACGTTTGGTCGGAGAGGGGAGGCGTGAGGGCACGAGCAGAGACGCCCGACGGCGCGCGATGACGCGAGTCGGAACGTAACGTTTTGATGAAGCACGTGTAAAGTAATAGGCGGGGTGGAAGTGATAAAAGATTAAAACTACGGATCCATTTTGGTTGCGATCACACAGCACTAATGCACGGATCCCATCAGAACTCCGCAGTTAAGCGTGCTTGGGCGAGAGTAGTAGTATTAGATGGGTTACCCCCTGGGAAGTCCTCGTGTTGCAAACCTTTTTTTAGTTTATTGATCTATCGTTTTTGCTTAACAAACGTTCGGTAATAGGATGGGTGACCCCCTTGGAAGTCCTCGTGTTGCAACCCTTTTTTTAGTTTAATTATCAATCGTTTTTGCTAACAAACGTTCGGTAATGCGTTATTTGAGGCCGGAGCGCGTGCGGCCACGTTTGGTCGGAGAGGGGAGGCGTGAGGGCACGAGCAGACACGCCCGACGGCGCGCGATGACGCGAGTCGGAACGTAACGTTTTGATGAAGCACGCGTAAAGTAATAAGGCGGGGTGGAAAGTGATAAAAGATTAAAACTACGGATCAATTTTGGTTGCGATCACACCAGCACTAATGCACCGAATCCCATCAGAACTCCGCAGTTAAGCGTGCTTGGGCGGGAGTAGTACTAGGATGGGTGACCCCCTGCGAAGTTCTCGTGTTGCAACCCTTTTTTTAGTTTAATTATCAATCGTTTTTCCTAACAAACGTTCGGTAATGCGTTATTTGAGGCCGGAGCGTGTGCGGCCACGTTTGGTCGGAGAGGGGAGGCGTGAGGGCACGAGAAGACACGCCCGACGACGCGCGATGACGCGAGTCGGAACGTAACGTTTTGATGAAGCACGCGTAAAGTAATAAGGCGGGGTGGAAAGTGATAAAAGATTAAAACTACGGATCAATTTCGGTTGCGATCATACCAGCCCTAATACACCGGATCCCATCAGAACTCCGCAGTTAAGCGTGCTTCGGCGAGAATAGTACTAGGATGGGTGACCCCCTGGGAAGTCCTCGTGTTACAACCCTTTTTTTAGTTTATTTATCAGTCGTTTTTGCTAACAAACGTTCAGTAATGCGTTATTTGAGGCCGGAGCGTGTGCGGCCACGTTTGGTCGGAGAGGGGAGGCGTGAGGGCACGAGAAGACACGCCCGACGGCGCGCGCTGACGCAAGTCGGAACGTAACGTTATGATGAAGCACGCGTAAAGTAATAAGGCGGGGAGGAAAGTGATAAAAGATTAAAACTACGGATCGATTTCGGTTGCGATCATAACAGCACTAATGCACCGGATCCCATCAGAACTCCGCAGTTAAGCGTGCTTGGGCGGGAGTAGTACTAGGATGGGTGACCCCCTGGGAAGTCCTCTTGTTGCAACCCTTTTTTTAGTTTAGTTATCAATCGTTTTTGCTAACAAACGTTCGGTAATGCGTTATTTCAGGCCGGAGCGCGTCCGGCCACGTTTGGTGGGAGAGGGGAGGCGTGAGGGCACGAGAAGACACGCCCGACGGCGCGCGCTGACGTTAGTCGGAACGTAACGTTTTGATGAAGCACGCGTAAAGTAATAAGGCGGGGTGGAAAGTGATAAAAGATTAAAACTACGGATCAATTTTGGTTGCGATCATACCAGCACTAATGCACCGAATCCATCAGAACTCCGCAGTTAAGCGTGCTTGGGCGGGAGTAGTACTAGGATGGGTGACCCCCTACGAAGTTCTCGTGTTGCAACCCTTTTTTTAGTTTAATTATCAATCGTTTTTCCTAACAAACGTTCGGTAATGCGTTATTTGAGGCCGGAGCGTGTGCGGCCACGTTTGGTGGGAGAGGGGAGGCGTGAGGGCACGAGAAGACACGCCCGACGGCGCGCGCTGACGCGAGTCGGAACGTAACGTTTTGATGAAGCACGCGTAAAGTAATAAGGCGGGGTGGAAAGTGATAAAAGATTAAAACTACGGATCAATTTTGGTTGCGATCATACCAGCACTAATGCACCGAATCCCATCAGAACTCCGCAGTTAAGCGTGCTTGGGCGGGAGTAGTACTAGGATGGGTGATCCCCTGGGAAGTCCTCGTGTTGCAACCCTTTTTTTAGTTTAATTATCTGTCGTTTTTGCTAACAAACGTTCGTAATGCGTTATTTGAGGCCGGAGCGCGTGCGGCCACGTTTGGTCGGAGAGGGGAGGCGTGAGGCACGAGAAGACACGCCCGACGGCGCGCGCTGACGCGAGTTGGAACGTAGGTTTTGATGAACACGCGTAAAGTAATAAGGCGGGGTGGAAAGTGATAATGATTAAAACTACGGATCAATTTCGTTTCGATCATACCAGCACTAATGCACCGGATCTCATCAGAACTCCACAGTTAAGCGTGCTTGGGCTAGAGTATACTAGGATGGGTGACCCCCTGGAAGTCCTCGTGTTGCAACCCTTTTTTAGTTTAATTATCATCGTTTTTGCTAACAAACGTTCGATAATGCGTTATTTGAGGCCGGAGCGCGTGCGGCCACGTTTGGTGGGAGAGGGGAGGCGTGAGGGCACGAGAAGACACGCCCGACGGCGCGCGCTGACACGAGTTGGAACGTAACGTTTTGATGAAGCACACGCGTAAAGTAATAAGGCGGGGTGGAAAGTGATAAAAGGTTAAAACTACGGATCAATTTTGGTTGCTATCATACCAGCCCTAATGCACCGGATCCCATCAGAACTCCGCAGTTAAGCGTGCTTGGGTGAGAGTAGTACTAGGATGGGTGACCCCCTGGGAAATCCTCGTGTTGCAACCCTTTTTTTAGTTTAATTATCTGTCGTTTTTGCTAACAAACGTTCGGTAATGCGTTATTTGAGGCCGGAGCGCGTGCGGCCACGTTTGGTCGGAGAGGGGAGGCGTGAGGGCACGAGAAGACACGCCCGACGGCGCGCGCTGACGCGAGTCGGAACGTAACGTTTTGATAAAGCACGCGTAAAGTAATAAGGCGGGGTGGAAAGTGATAAAAGATTAAAACTACGGGTCAATTTAGGTTGCGATCATACCAGCACTAATGCACCGGATCTCATCAGAACTCCACAGTTAAGCGTGCTTGGGCTAGAGTAGTACTAGGATGGGTAACCCCCTGGGAAGTCCTCGTGTTGCAACCCTTTTTGTAGGTTAATTATCAATCGTTTTTGCTAACAAACGTTCGGTAATGTGTTGTTTGAGGCCAGAGCGCGTGCGGCCACGTTTGGTCGGAGAGGGGAGGCATGAGGGCACGAGAAGACACGCCCGACGGCGCGCGCTGACGCGTGTCGGAACGTAACGTTTTGATGAAGCACACTCGTAAAGTAATAAGGCGGGGTGGAAAGTGATAAAAGATTAAAACTACGGCTCAATTTTGGTTGCTATCATACCAGCCCTAATGCACCGGATCCTATCAGAACTCCGCAGTTAAGCGTGCTTGGGTGAGAGTAGTACTAGGATGGGTGACCCCTTGGGAAGTCCTCGTGTTGCAACCCTTTTTTTAGTTTAAATAACAGTCGTTTTTGCTAACAAACGTTCGGTAGTGCGTTATTTGAGGCCGGAGCGCGTGCGGCCACGTTTGGTCAGAGAGGGGAGGCGTGAGGGCACGTGAAGACACGCCCGACGGCACGCGCTGACGTGAGTCGGAATGTAACGTTTTGATGAAGCACGCGTAAAGTAATAAGGCGGGGTGGAAAGTGATAAAATATTAAAACTACATATCGATTTCGGTTGCGATCATACCAGCACTAATGCACCGGATCCCCTCAGAACTCCGCAGTTAAGCGTGCTTAGGCGAGAGTAGTACTAGGATGGGTGACCCCCTAGGAAGTCCTCGTGTTTCAACCCTTTTTTTAGTTTAATTATCAGTCGTTTTTGCTAACAAACGTTCGGTAATGCGTTATTTGAGGCCGGAGCGTGTGCGGCCACGTTTTGTCAGAGAGGGGAGGCGTGGGGGCATGAGAAGACACGCCCGACGGCACGCGCTGACGCGATTCGGATTCCAACGTTTTGATGAAACAGGCGTAAAGTAATAAGGCGGGGTGGAAAGTGATAAAAGATTAAAGCTATGGATCAATTTCGGTTGCGATCATACCAGCACTAATGCTATGGATCCCATCAGAACGCCGCAGTTAAGCGTGCTTGGGCGAGAGTAGTACAAGGATGGGTCACACCATGGGAAGTCCCCGTGTTGTTACCCTTTTTTTAGTTTAATTATCAATCGTTTTTGCTAACAAACGTTCGGTAATTCGGTATTTGAGGACGGAGAGCGTGCAGCCACGTTTTGTCGGAGAGGGGAGGCTGAGGGCACGAGAAGACACGCCCGACGGCGCGCGTTGACGCGAGTCAGAACGTAACGTTTTGATGAAATACGCGAAAAGTAATAAGGCGGGGTGGAAAGTGATAAAAGATTAAAGGTACGGATCAATTTCGGTTGCGATCATACAAGCACTAATGCACCGGATCCCATCAGAATTCTGCAGTGAAGCATGCATGGGCGAGAGTAGTACTAGGATGGGTGACCCCCTGGGAAGTTCTTGTGTTGCAACCTTTTTTTAGTTTAATTATCAATCGTTTTTGCTAACAAACGTTCGGTAATGCGTTATTTGAGGCCGGAGCACGTGCGGCCACGTTTGGTCGGAGAGGGGAGGCGTGAGGGCACGAGAAAACACGCCCGACGGCGCGCGCTGACGCGAGTCGGAACGTAACGTTTTAATGAAGCACGCGTAAAATAATAAGGCGGGGTGGAAAGTGATAAAAGATTAAAGGTACGGATCAATTGTAGTTGCAATCATACCAGCACTAATGCACCGGATCACATCAGAACTCCGCAGTTAAGCGTACTTGGGCGAGAGTAGTACTAGGATGGGTGACCCCCTGGGAAGTGCTCGGGTTGGAACCCTTTTTTTAGTTTTATTATCAATCGTTTTTGTTAGCAAACGTTCAGTAATGCGTTATTTGAGGCCGGAGCGCGTGCGGCCACTTTCGGTAATGCGTTATTTGAGGCCGGAGCGCTGACGCGCGAAGGAACGTGACGTTTTGATGAAACACGCGAAGTAATAGGCGGGTGGAAAGTGATAAAAGATTAAAACTACGGATCAATTTCGGTTGCGATCATACCAGCACTAATGCACCGTATCCCATCAAAACTCCGCAGTTAGCGTGCTTGGGCGAGAGTAGTACTAGGATGGGTGACCCTAGGAAGTCCTCGTGTTGCAATCCTTTTTTTAGTTTAATTATCAATCGTTTTTGCTAACAAACGTTCGGTAATGCGTTATTTGAGGCCGGAGCGCGTGCGGCCACGTTTGGTCGGAGAGGGGAGGCGTGGGGCACGAGAAGACACGCCCGATGGCTCGCGCTGACGCGAGTCGGAACGTAACGTTTTGATGAAGCACGCGTAAAGTAATAAGGCGGGGTGGAAAGTGATAAAAGATTAAAGGTACAGATCAATTTCAGTTGCGATCATACCAGCACTAACGCACCGGATCCCATCAGAACTCCGCAGTTAAGCGTGCTTGGCGAGAGTAGTACTAGGATGGGTGACCCCCTGGGAAGTGCTCGGGTTGCAACCCTTTTTTTAGTTTAATTATTAGTCGTTTTTGTTAGAAAACGTTCGGTAATGCGTTATTTGAGGCCGGAGCACGTGCGGCCACGTTTGGTCGGAGAGGGGAGGCGTGAGGGCACGAGAAGACACGCCCGACGGCGCGCGCTGACGCGAGTCGGAACGTAACGTTTTGATGAAGCACGCGTAAAGTAATAAGGCGGGGTGGAAAGTGATAAAAGATTAAAGGTACGATCAATTTCAGTTGCGATCATACCAGCACTAACGCACCGGATCCCATCAGATCTCCGCAGTTAAGCGTGCTTGGGCGAAAGTAGTACTAGGATGGGTGAACCCCTGGGAAGTGCTCGGGTTGCAACCCTTTTTTTAGTTTTATTATCAGTCGTTTTTGTTTGCAAACGTTCGGTAATGCGTTATTTGAGGCTGGAGCGCGTGCGGCCACGTTTGGTCGGAGAGGGGAGGCCTGGGGGCACGAGAAGACATGCCCGACGACGCGCTGACGCGCGAAGGAACGTGACGTTTTGATGAAACACGCGAAGTAATAAGGCGGGGTGGAAAGTGATAAAAGATTAAAACTACGGATCAATTTCGGTTGCGATCATACCAGCACTAATGCACCGGATCCCATTAGAACCCCGTAGTTTAGCGTGCTTGGACGAGAGTAGTACTAGGATGGGTGACCCCCTGGGAAGTCCTCGTGTTGCAACCCTTTTTTTAGTTTAATTATCAATCGTTTTTGCTAACAAACCTTCGGTAATGAGTTATTTGAGGCCGAAGCACGTGCGGCCACGTTTGGTCGGAGAGGGGAGGCGTGAGGGCACAAGAAGAAACGCCCGACGGCGCGCGCTAACGCGATTCGGAACGTAACGTTTTGATAAAGCACGTGTAAAGTAATAAGGCGGGGGGAAAGTGATAAAAGATTAAAACTACGGATCAATTTCGGTTGCGATCATACCATCACTAATGCACCGATCCCATCAGAACTTCGCAGCTAAGCGTGCTTGGGCGAGAGTAGTACTAGGATGGGTGACCCCCTGGGAAGTCCTCCTGTTGCAACCCTTTTTTTAGTTTTATTATCAATCGTTTTTGCTAACAAACGTTCGGTAATGCGTTATTTGAGGCCGAAGCACGTGCGGCCACGTTTGGTCGGAGAGGGGAGGCGTGAGGGCACAAGTAGACACGCCCGACGGCACGCGCTAACGCGAGTCGGAACGTAACGTTTTGATAAAGCACGTGTAAAGTAATAAGGCAGGGTGGAAAGTGATAAAAGATTAAAACTACGGATCAATTTCGGTTGCGATCATACCAGCACTAATGCACCGATCCCATCAGAACTTCGCAGCTAAGCGTGCTTGGGCGAGAGTAGTACTAGGATGGGTGACCCCCTGGGAAGTCCTCCTGTTGCAATCCTTTTTTTAGTTTAATTATCAATTTTTTTTGCTAACAAACTTTCGGTAATGCGTTATTTGAGGCCGGAGCGCGTGCGGCGACGTTTGGTCGGAGAGGGGAGGCGTGAGGGCACGAGAAGACACGCCCGACGGCGCGTGCTGACGCGAGTCGGAACGTAACGATTTGATGAAGCACGCGTAAAGTAATAAGGCGGGGTGGAAAGTGATAAAAGGTTAAAACTACGGATCAATTTCGGTTGCGATCATACCATCACTAATGCACCGGAAACCATCAGAACTCCTTTTATTAGTTTAATTGTCAATCGTTTTTGCTAACAAACGTTCGGTAATGCGTGATTTGAGGCCGGAGCGCGTGCAGCCACGTTTGGTCGGAGAGGGGAGGCGTGAAGGCACGAGAAGACACGTCCGACGGCGCGCGCTAACGCGAGTCGGAACGTAACGTTTTGATGAAGCACGAGTAAAGTAATAAGGCGGGGTGGAAAGTGAGAAAGGTTAAAGTACGGATCAATTTCGGTTGCGATCATACCAGCACTAATGCACCGATCCCATCAGAACTCGAAGTTAAGCGTGCTTGGGCGAGAGTAGTACTAGGATTTGTGACCCCCTGGGAAGTCCTCCTGTTGCAACCCTTTTTTTAGTTTAATTATCAATTTTTTTTGCTAACAAACGTTTGGTAATGCGTCATTTGAGGCCGGAGCGCGTGCGACCACGTTTGGTCGGAGAGGGGAGGCGTGAGGGCACGAGAAGACACGCCCGACGGCGCGCTGACGCGAGTCGGAACGTAACGTTTTGATGAAGCACTCGCAAAGTAATAACGCGGGGTGGAAAGTGATAAAAGATTAAAACTACGGATCAATTTCCGTTGCGATCATACCAGTACTTATGCACCGGATCCCATCAGAACTCCGCAGTTAAGCGTGCTTAGGCGAGAGTAGTACTAGGATGGGTGACCCCCTGGGAAGTCCTCGTGTTGCAACCCTTTTCTTAGATTAATTATCATCGTTTTTGCTATCAACGTTCGGTGATGCGTTATTTGAGGCCGGAGCGCGTGCGGCCACGTTTGGTCGGAGAGGGGAGGCGTGAGGCACGAGAACACACGCCCGACGGCGCGCGCTGACGCGAGTCGGAACGTAACGTTTTGATGAAGCACGCGTAAAGTAATAAGGCGGGGTGGAAAGTGATAAAATATTAAAACTACGGATCAATTTCGGTTGCGATCATACCAGCACTAATGCACTGTATCGAATCAGAACTCTGCAGTTTGGCGTGCCTTGGCGAGAGTAGTACTAGGATGGGTGACCCCCTGGGAAGTCCTTGTGTTGCAACCCTTTTTTTAGTTTAATTATCAATAGTTTTTGCTAACAAACGTTCGGTAATGCGTTATTTGAGGTCGGAGCGCGTGCGGCCACGTTTGGTCGGAGAGGGGAGGCGTGAGGGCACGAGAAGACACGCCAGACGGCGCACGCTGACGCGAGTCGGAACGTAACGTTTTGATGAAGCACGCGTAAAGTAATAAGGCTGGGTGGAAAGTGATAAAAGATTAAAGGTACGGATCAATTTCAGTTGCAATCATACCAGCACTAATGCACCGGATCCCATCAGAACTCCGCAGTTAAGCGTGCTTGGGTGAGTTTAGTACTAGGATGGGTGACCCCCTGTAAAGTCCTCGTGTTGCAACCCTTTTTTTAGTTTAATTATCAATCATTTTTGCTAACAAACATTCGGTAATGCGTTATTTGAGGCCGGAGCGCGTGCGGCCATGTTTGGTCGGAGAGGGGAGGCGTGAGGGCACGAGAAGACACGCCCGACGGCGCGCGCTGACGCGAGTCGGAACATAACGTTTTGATGAAGCACGCGTAAAGTAATAAGGCGGGGTGGAAAGTGATAAAAGGTTAAAACTACGAATCAATTTCGGTTGCGATCATGTAAGGCCCCGTTCCCGGGGCGCTTACAGCTGGGTTCTCATCGCACATAACGTATAATTACATATGCATTTGATAAATCGCAGCGGAAAACTAAAACAAACTTTCATTTCCATGTAAATGTTTTTGCAAACTAATACAACATTCATTACAAAAATAGTTTGTTCGCATTACAATGCAAAAACATTAATCAAAAGAATGCCATCCCAAAAGAGCTGAGTAGTCGCCCGTGCCATCCTCAGCAATCATTACCTGCCAACTGGAAACACATCAAAGTCAACGTTGCTGAGTGAGTTCTAGTTTTATAAATAAAACATACTTTACTTTCATATAAAACCATTCGTTACTTTTACATGATCACACATCATACGTACACATAGATAATATCATTATTATCTTCTTCATTCGTTCATTCGTTGTTTCATTACCTTACTTGCGCATCGGACATCATCCATACCAATACCATGTGCTACACCCCGGTTAGTCGTAGCTACCGGGCCGAAGTCAACAATGAACAGCTAAACATATGCCACGGTACTAGGAGTAACCATCAGTCTTAGCTACTGGGCCAAAGTCAACATATGAACAGCTAAACGTATGCCACAGTACTAGGGGTGAGCGGTAGAGGTTCTACATTCAGGGTCAATCACAAGAAGGACCCGTTATCCGATGCGTGCAAGACGTTTTCATTCGTTCATTAATGCATGCATTCATTCATCATGTTCCTCTTTCTTATCTTTCACTTTACGTTACATAATACTTCGTTCATTCATCATAATAGGTAAATCCATAGGAAAGATATTAAACATCATACTAAGGAACATATCATACACATTCGTCATCATCATACAGGGCAACATCATACATACGTAATAAGCCTAAACATGCAACATCATCATCATCATCATGCCCAACATGCTTTCTAAGGCCTCGATCGTCATCTTAAAAAAACTCTTATGGGAACCTTTACATCAAAACTTACATCTGCACTTTCCCCCGAAAGTCAGAAGTCAATCTACACCTTCCTCGGGTTCAACAGCCCTATTCGGGCGTATGGACACCCTTCAGTCGCATTGCCTCCATGCGACTGAACATCATGCGAATGAACTAATACGGATGAACACCTATGCGAATGAACATCCAGTCGTGCGAATGGACAATGCGGATGAACACCTATGCGACTGGACCTTCAGTCGTGCGAATGGACCTTCAGTCGTGCGAATGGACCTTTAGTCGTGCGAATGGACCCCAATCGCACCCTAATCGGCCGTATGGCCTCCATTCGGCCTCCAGTCGGTCGCCTAGCCCTAACTGATGCAGAATGCAGTTCATCCCGACTGCAGCCGAGGGTTTTCGGCCTCCAAACTCATCTAAACCCATTTTAAGCCTAAATCGACCATCCTAAACCTTAGGGATGCATACCATAACATTATACAAGCACAACCAAGCAATAAATCAAGCCCCAAATGGGTCCTACGCATACATACACGCATACATACGGGTTTTCACCCAAAAGCGCGAAAAAGGGTTTTCAGATGTGTTCCAGCCCCAAAATCATTCAAAAACATGTAAAAGAGGGGTCCTAGAACTCACCTAAACAAGCACAACGACAAGAGCTTCGATTCGGCTTGCTTCACGACAATTTTGGCGACCCGAACCGACACTTTTCCTCTTTTTCTCTTCTTTCTTTCTTTTCCCCTTTCTTTGGCTGATTTGTGAGTGTGGGGGAGAGGGTAAGGGTTGCCCTCTCCCTTATATACTCCCCCTCACCCGACTTTCTTTCGTGGGCGAGTTTGGTCCCTCGACTTTGGACTTTATTTTCTTTTCTTTCTTCACCGGCTTCAAAATAATAAATATTCGGGTGTTACAAGTCCACCCCCCTTAAATAGGTTTCGTCCCCGAAACCTGTTATTCGTCGAACAAACGTGGATAATGCTGTCTCATTTCTTCCTCAGTCTCCCACGTTGACTCGGATCCCTTCCTGTGTTTCCACTGTACACGCACAAGAGGAACACTTTATTTTGCAGCCTCTTTTCTTTACGATCGATGATTGCCACTGGTTGCTCCACATAATTGAGCCTTTCATCTATTTCAATGTCCTCTAGTGGAACAATCATGTCTTCATCAGCTATACACTTTCTCATATGAGATACATGGAATGTCGGGTGAATCCCACTTAACTCATCTGGCAACTCCAATCTATAGGCCACCTCCCCTACTCGAGCAATGATTCGGAAAGGGCCTATATATCTTGGGCTCAACTTGCCCCGCTTTCTGAATCTGATAATACCCTTCCAAGGTGAGACCTTCAACATAACCCGGTCACCCACCTGGAACTCAATTGGCCTATGTCGCTTATCGGCATACGACTTCTGTCTATCTTTGGCTGCCTTCATAAAGGCTTTAATCTTTTCAAGCTTCTCTGTCGTAGCCTCGATTACCTCGACGCTCCCCAATTCCTTCTGACCAATATCACCCTAACAAACGGGTGTTCTGCATCTCCTACCGTATAGCATCTCATATGGTGGCATACAATACTGGCATGATAGCTATTGTTGTATGAGAATTCGGCTAACGGTAAGTGGTCATCCCAACTTCCACCAAAATCGATCACACACGCCCAGAGCATGTCTTCCAGTGTCTGAATGGTCCTTTCTGACTGACCATCAGTTTGGGGATGATAAGCCGTGCTAATGTGTAACCTCGTCCCCATAGTGTCGTGGAATTTCTTCCAAAATTTAGATGTAAACCGAGTGTCGCGATCAAACACGATAGACACCGGCACACCATGACGAGCTACAATTTCCTTGATGAACAGATCAGCCAACCTCTCAGATGAATACGTCTCGCGGATCGATAGAAAATGAGCGCTCTTCGTCAGACGATCAACTATCACCCATATGGAATCATACCCTTTCGGGGTACGCGGCAGCTTCATAATGAAGTCCATGGTGATGTGCTCCCATTTCCATTCTGGTATATCCAAAGGTTGTATCTTCCCATACGGCTTTTGATGCTCTGCCTTCACCTGTAAGCAAGTAAGGCACTTACTCACATACTCCACCACGTCGCGCTTCACACCCGGCCACCAATAATCTTTCTTCAGGTCATGGTACATTTTCGTGGCACCAGGATGAATGGAGTATCGAGTCTTGTGAGCTTCATCCATTATCTTCACCCGTAGATCCCCAAAACGAGGAATCCACACACGGCCGAATCGAGTTCTAACACCGAGTGTGTTTTCACCCAATTCCCCAACCAGACCTCTCATTCTTTCTGAGTTAAGGTGATCTTCCTTCAATGCCTCATCTTGAAACTCCTTAACTTGCTTCATCACATCGGAGGTCATGATTAATTGATAAGCTTTCACCCGAATCGGTTCGGGCCTTTCCTTCCGGCTAAGGGCATCCGCCACCACATTAGCTTTGCCTGGATGGTAATGGATCTCGCAATCATAATCCTTTATAAGTTCCAACCATCTCCTCTACCTCATGTTCAGATCCTTTTGCTCGAATAAGTACTTCAAGCTCTTATGATCGGTGAATATGGTGCACTTCGTCCCGTAGAGATAGTGCCTCCAAATCTTTAGTGCAAAGACCACGGCTGCTAGCTCCAAGTCATGAGTGGGATAATTAACCTCATGGACTTTCAATTGTCGGGATGCATAGGCTATAACCTTCCCTCTCTGCATTAACACACACCCCAACCCTGAGTAGGAAGCATCAGAATAAACCACCAGATCTTCGCTTCCATCGGGTAATGACAGAACAGGAGCTTGAGTCAGTCTTGCTTTCAGCTCTTCGAACGCCTTCTCTTGAGCTTGACCCCATACAAACTTCACATCCTTTCGGGTCAACTTAGTTAGTGGAGAAGCATTCTTAGAGAAGTCTTGGATGAATCTTCTATAGTAGCCCGCCAAGCCCAAGAAACTACGGGTCTCGGATGGCGTCTTTGTGACTTCCATTGCATAACCGCCTCCACCTTCGCCGGGTCAACCATAATCCCGTCAGGATTCACCACATGACCCAAAAACTGAACTTCGCGCAACCAGAACGCGCACTTGGAGAATTTAGCATACAGTTTCTCCCTTCTCAACGTCTCTAGAACCTCTCGAATGTGACCGGCATGCTCAATCTCGCTCTTCGAATAAATCAGGATATCATCAATAAACACAATCACTGATTTATCCAACATAGGCTGACACACACGGTTCATCAGATCCATAAAAGCAGCCGGCGCGTTGGTCAAACCAAAGGACATGACAAGAAACTCGTAATGGCCATAGCGCATACGGAAAGCTGTTTTAGGGATATCTTGCTCCTTCACCTTCAACTGATGATAACCAGATCGAAGATCTATCCTCGAGAACCAACTAGCACCCTGAAGCTGGTCGAACAAATCATCTATCCTCGGTAAGGGGTAGCGGTTCTTCACTGTCAACTTGTTAAGTTCGCGGTAGACAATGCACATCCTCTTACTACCATCCTTCTTCTTTACAAATAGGACCGGAGCACCCCAAGGAGAGATACTCGGTCTAATGAACCCCTTATCAAGTAGCTCTCGCAACTGCTCCATCAACTCTTTCATCTCGGTTGGAGCCAACCGATATGGTGCCTTGGCAACAGTTGGGCACCCGGTATCAGATCAATCTGAAATTCAATCTCTCTGTCAGGTGGCACTCCTGATAAGTCTTCTGGGAACACGTCTGGAAAGTCACACACAACTGGTACATCAGGTAGTTGTGGTGTTGGTGTATCCACATCCTTTACATAAGCCAAGTAGGCGCTACATCCACGCCTCATACACTTTCCCGCCACTGCCATTGAGATCACCTTCGGAATCGTAGTAACCCGATCACCATAAACCGTTACCAAACTTCCGTCAGGCGCTGTCAACCGAACCATCTTCTTGCGACACACAATGTTCGCCTCGAAATCTGCCAACCAATCCATCCTGAGAACCAAATCGAAACCACCCAAGGTCATCACGAACGGTCTAACAGGAAACCTATGACCCTCAAGTTCCACTTCACAATTCTCTATCATCTCAGAAATCCTGGTAGACTTACCTATGGCAGTTTCTACATCAAAGGGCGCATCAACACGTCTACTACTAACAGGCAGCTTAGCACAGAAAGCAGCAGAAATAAAACTCCTACTAGCACCAGAATCAAATAACACAGAAGCTAAAGTCTGGTTCACTAGAAACGTACCGGACACAACGTTAGGGTCCGTCCTAGCCTCCTCTTGTGTCATGGTGAACGCCCTGGCACTCACCCTCGGTCCATCACTTCCCGTCTTCTTCACCCCTGAACCCTCAGTCCTCGACTTCTTACAATCTCTGCTCATATGACCAGTTTCCCCACAGTTAAAACATTTGCCCGATAGGCAATCTTTCGCCATATGCCCTGTCTTCCCACACTTGAAGCACAAGTTTGACCCAAACCTACATTCCCCGCCGTGCTCCCTTCCACACTCGCCACACCTTTCGACCCCGCACTTGATGTGACCACACGACGTTCATCCACCCGTGCCTTTTTGTTACCCATTGGGGCATCACCCCGACCAAACCGTTTCCCGTTCCAGTTCCGATCACCACCACCCTTCCTACTCGCCTCAGTCACCACCACCTCCCGCTCGTCATACAGCCTCCCTGCCAAATCAACTGCCGACCTAAACGTGCTTGGCCGGGCGGCGATCATATGCCGGCGAACATCCACCGGTAAACCCTGGATGTACCTCTTGATTTTCCGAGACAGAGGCGTCACCTGATCAGGCACAAGCCGTGCCATTTCATTAAACTTGGTGGTATACTGCTGGTGTGTCATGGTTCCAGCCTCCAACTGCAGAAACTCCCTTTCCAACTTGTCCATTTCCCGATGAGGACAAAATTCCTCAATCACCAACCTTCTCAGCTCAGGCCATTTCATTTTCCCAGTGGCCCTACTACCCTCAGCTTGGACAATGTTGTCCCACCAGCACAGAGCTGAATCCACAAAAGAGTGGGTAGAAAACTTCACCTTTTGGTCCTCTCGGCACTCGCTGATATCGAGAACAACTTCCATTTCCCTCACCCACCGGTGAGCGGCTGCAGCGGTGCCGTTTCCATCAAAAGTAGGGGGCTTGCATCTCATAAAAGCCCCATAATTACATCCGCGTGCCGTCTCCGGCGCAGGCTCTTCTTCTTCCTCTTCATCATCAGATAGAACCGTTTCCGGCTCTGGTGTTCCCGTCCTCCAGAGGATCTGTTTCTTTCTTTTCTTTCCCCTTCTCGTACGGCCTTAATAACTTCAGTCACCACAGACGGTAAGATTGTCTGCATGACCTGATGGACTTCTTCTACAACAGCCTCCTTTACTGAGGCCCTCAGATTGGCGCTTTCGTCGCCACCCTCCGGATGAGGGGTCTCTGGTTCTTCATGAACCACCCTCTCAACTCTGGGTCTCCCTCTCTTGGGTCGCGGTTCAACACCATGACCTCCGCCCCTAGAAGCTTTCGAAGATCTACCTCCGGCCATCACACGCACACTGAAAGATTCAAACACCAACACAGTCATTCAAGGAAACAACTCAGTTTATGTCAAGTATAGTAAGTCCCTAATTACAGTGGCCAGTTGTGATTAGCCACTTACTTTACTCTTCATACCCCAAGTATTACCTGTCCTGACTACATCAGTATTTAAATCTACATACAACACATAACCACATACCATGCGCACATAAAACCGGTTAACTTTATGAAAATACCTGATGGCACGCAGCTACTCAGTTTGGCATCCCATTCCCTTCCGTCCCATTCTCAGTTTAAGATCAGGTTTATTTTGAAAATTTACCCATTTCACTTAAACTTTGGCTCTGATACCAACTTGTAAGGCCCCGTTCCCGGGACGCTTACAGCTGGATTCTCATCGCACATAAAACGTATAATTACATTTGCATTTGATAAATCGCAGCGGAAAACTAAAACAAACTTTCTTTTCCATGTAAATGTTTTTGCAAACTAATACAACATTCATTACAAAAATAGTGTGTTCGCATTACAATGCAAAAACATTAATCAAAAGAATGCCATCCCAAAAGAGCTGAGTAGTCGCCCGTGCCATCCTCAGCAATCATTACCTGCCAACTGGAAACACATCAAAGTCAGCGTTGCTGAGTGAGTTCTAGTTTTATAAATAAAACATACTTTACTTTCATATAAAACCATTCGTTACTTTTACATGATCACACATCATACGTACACATAGATAATATCATTATTATCTTCTTCATTCGTTCATTCGTTCTTTCATTACCTTACTTGCGCATCGGACATCATCCATACCAATACCATGTGCTACACCCAGGTTAGTCGTAGCTACCGGGCCGAAGTCAACAAATGAACAGCTAAACATATGCCACGGTACTAGGAGTAACCATCAGTCTTAGCTACTGGGCCGAAGTCAACAAATGAACAGCTAAACGTATGCCACAGTACTAGGGGTGAGCGGTAGAGGTTCTACATTCAGGGTCAATCACAAAGAAGGACCCGTTATCTGATGCGTGCAAGACGTTTCATTCGTTCATTAATGCATGCATTCATTCATCATGTTCCTCTTTCTTTATCTTTCACTTTACGTTACATAATACTTCGTTCATTCATCATAATAGGTAAAGCCATAAGAAAGATATTAAACATCATACTAAGGAACATATCATACACATTCGTCATCATCATACAGGGCAACATCATACATACGTAATAAGCCTAAACATGCAACATCATCATCATCATCATTCCCAACATGCTTTCTAAGGCCTCGATCGTCATCTTAAAAAAACTCTTATGGGAACCTTTACATCAAAACTTACATCTGCACTTTCCCCCGAAAGTCAGAAGTCAATCTACACCTTCCTCGGGTTCAACAGCCCTATTCGGGCGTATGGACACCCTTCAGTCGCATTGCCTCCATACGACTGAACATCATGCGAATGAACTAATACGGATGAACACCTATGCGAATGAACATCCAGTCGTGCGAATGGACAATGCGGATGAACACATATGCGACTGGACCTTCAGTCGTGCGAATGGACCTTCAGTCGTGCGAATGGACCTTTAGTCGTGCGAATGGACCCCAATCGCACCCTAATCGGCCGTATGGCCTCCATTCGGCCTCCAGTCGGTCGCCTAGCCCTAACTGATGCAGAATGCAGTTCATCCCGATTGCAGCCGAGGGTTTTCGGCCTCCAAACTCATCTAAACCCATTTTAAGCCTAAATCGACCATCCTAAACCTTAGGTATGCATACCATAACATTATACAAGCACAACCAAGCAAGAAATCAAGCCCCAAATGGGTCCTACGCATACATACACACATACATAGGGGTTTTCACCCAAAAGCGCGAAAAAGGGTTTTCAGATGTGTTCCAGCCCCAAAATCATTCAAAAACATGTAAAAGAGGGGTCCTAGAACTCACCTAAACGAGCACAACGACAAGAGCTTCGATTCGGCTTGCTTCACGACAATTTTGGCGACCCGAACCGACCCGAAACGGCACTTTTCCTCTTTTCTCTTCTTTCTCTCTTCTCCCCTTTCTTTGGCTGATTTGTGAGTGTGGGGGAGAGGGTAAGGGCAGCCCTCTCCCTTATATACTCCCCCTCACCCGACTTTCTTTCGTGGGCGAGTTTGGTCCCTCGACTTTGGACTTTATTTTCTTTTCTTTCTTCACCGGCTTCAAAATAATAAATATTCGGGTGTTACAGATCATACCAGCACTAATGCACCGGATCCCATTAGAACTCCGCAGTTAAGCGTGCTTAGGCGAGAGTAGTACTAGGATGGGTGACCCCCTAGGAAGTCCTCGTGTTGCAACCTTTTTTTAGTTTAATTATCAGTCGTTTTTGCTAACAAACGTTCGGTAATGCGTTATTTGAGGCCGGAGCGCGTCCGGCCACGTTTGGTCGGAGAGGGGAGGCGTGAGGGCACGAGAAGACACGCCCGACGGCGCGCGCTGACGCGAGTCGGAACGTAACGTTTTGATGAAGCACGCGTAAAGTAATAACGCGGGGTGGAAAGTGATAAAAGATTAAAACTACGGATCAATTTCCATTGCGATCATACCAGTATTAATGCACCGGATCCCATCAGAACTCCGCAATTAAGCGTGCTTGGGCAAGAGTAGCACTAGGATGGGTGACCCCCTGGGAAGTCCTCATGTTGCACCCTTTTTTTAGTTTAATTATCAATAGTTTTTGCTAACAAACGTTCGGTAATGCGTTATTTGAGGCCGGAGCGCGTGCGGCCACGTTTGGTCGGAGAGGAGAGGCGTGAGGGCACGAGAAGACACGCCCGACGACGCACGCTGACGCGAGTCGGAACGTAACGTTTTGATGAAGCACGCGTAAAGTAATAAGGCGGGGTGGAAAATGATAAAAGATTAAAGGTACAGATCAATTTCAGTTGTGATCATACCAGCACTAATGCACCGGATCCCATCACAACTCCGCAGTTAAGCGTGCATCGGCGAGAGTAGTACTAGGATGGGTGACCCCCTGGGAAGTCCTCGTGTTGCAACCCTTTTTTAGTTTAATTATCAATCGTTTTTGCTAACAAACGTTCGGTAATGCGTTATTTGAGGCTGGAGCGCGTGCGCCACGTTTGGTCGGAGAGGGGAGGCGTGAGGGCACGAGAAGACACGCCCGACGGCGCGCGCTGACGCGAGTCGGAACGTAACGTTTTGATGAAGCACGCGTAAAGTAATAATAGGCGGGGTGGAAAGTGATAAAAGGTTAAAACTACGGATCAATTTCAGTTGCGATCATACCAGCACAAACGCACCGGATCCCATCAGAACTCCGCAGTTAAGCGTGCTTGGGAAAGAGTAGTACTAGGATGGGTGACCCCCTAGGAAGTCCTCGTGTTACAACCCTTTTTTAGGTTTAATTATCAATCGTTTTTGCTAACAAACGTTCGGTAATGCATTATTTGAGGTCGGAGCGCGTGCGGCCACGTTTGGTCGGAGAGGGGAGGCGTGAGGGCACGAGAAGACACGCCCGACAGCGCGCGCTGACGCGAGTCGGAACGTAACGTTTTGATGAAGCACGCGTAAAGTAATAAGGCGGGGTGGAAAGTGATAAAAGATTAAAACTACGGATCATTTTCGATTGCGATCATACCAGCACTAATGCACCGGATCCCATCAGAACTCTGCAGTTAAGCGTGCTTGGGCGAGAGTAGTACTAGGATGGGTGACCCCCTGGGAAGTCATCGTGTTGCAACCCTTTTTTAGTTTAATTATCAATCGTTTATGCTAACAAACGTTCGGTAATGCGTTATTTGAGGTCGCAGCGCGTGCGGCCACGTTTGGTCGGAGAGGGGAGGCGTGGGGGCACGTGAAGACACTCCCGACGACGCGCTGACGCGCGGCGAAACGTGATGTTTTGATGAAACACGGGTAAAGTAATAAGGCAGGGTGGAAAGTGATAAAAGATTAAAACTACGAATCAATTTCGGTTGCGATCATACCAGCACTAATGCACCGGATCCCATTAGAACTCCGCAGTTAAGCGTGCTTGGGCGAGAGTAGTACTAGGATGGGTGAACCTCTGGGAAGTCCTCGTGTTGCAACCCTTTTTTTAGTTTAATTATCAGTCGTTTTTGCTAACAAAGTTCGGTAATGCGTTATTTGAGGCCGGAGCGCGTCTGGCCACGTTTGGTCGGAGAGGGGAGGCGTGAGGGCACGAGAAGACACGCCGACGGCGCGCGCGGGGCTGACGCGAGTCGGAATTAACGTTTTAATGAAGCACGCGTAAAGTAATAACGCGGGGGGAAAGTGATAAAAGAATAAAAATACGGATCAATTTCCATTGCGATCATACCAGTATAATGCATCGGATCCATCAGAACTCCGCAGTTAAGCGTGCTTGGGCGAGAGTAGCTAGGATGGGTGACCCCCTGGAAGTCCTCGTGTTGAACCCTTTTTTTAGTTTAATTATCAATAGTTTTTGCTAACAAACCTTCGGTAATGCTTATTTGAGGCGGGAGCGAGTGCGGCCACGTTTTGTCGGAGAGGGGAGGTGTGAGGGCACGAGAAGACACGCCCGACGGCGCACGCTGACGCGAGTCGGAACGTAACGTTTGATGAAGCACGCGTAAAGTAATAAGGCGGGTGGAAAGTGATAAAAAAAGATTAAAGGTACAGATCAATTTCAGTTGCGATCATACCAGCACTAATGCACGGATATCCATCAAACTCCGCAGTTAAGCGTGCATCGGCGAGAGTAGTACTAGGATGGGTGACCCCCTGGGAAGTCCTCGTGTTGCAACCCTTTTTTTAGTTTAATTAATCAATCGTTTTTTTTGCTAACCAACGTTCGGTAATGCGTTATTTGAGGCCGGAGCGCGTGCGGCCATGTTGGTCGGAGAGGGGAGGCGTGAGGGGACGAGAGACACGCCGACGCGCGCGCGCTGACGCGAGTCGGAACGTAACGTTTTGATGAAGCACGCGTAAAGTAATAAGGCGGGGTGGAAGTGATAAAAGGTTAAACTACGGATCAATTCAGTTGCGATCATACCAGCAAAATGCACCGGATCCATCAGAACTCCGCAGTTAAGCGTGCTGGGCAAGACTAGTACTAGGATGGGTGACCCCTAGGAAGTCCACGTTGTTGCAACCCTTTTTTAGTTTAATTATCAATCGTTTTTGCTAATAAACGTTCGGCAATGCGTTATTTGAGGCCGGAGCGCGTGCGACACGTTTGGTCGGAGAGGGGAGGCGTGAGGGCACGAGAAGACACGCCCGACAGCGAGCGCTGACGAGAGTCGGAACGTAACGTTTTGATGAATACGCGTAAAGTAATGGGGGGTGGAAAGTGATAAAGATTAAAACTACGGATCATTTTCGATTGCGATCATACATACCAGCAATATGCATCGGATCCCATCAGGACTCTGCAGTTAAGCGTGCTGGGGAGGAGAGTAGTACTAGGATGGGTGACCCCCTGAGAGTCATCGTGTTGCAACCCTTTTTTAGTTTAATTATCAACGTTTTGCTAACAAACGTTCGGTAATGCGTTATTTGAGGCCGAGCGCGTGCGGCCACGTTTGGTCGGAGAGGGAGGCGTGGGGGCACGTGAAGACACTCCGACGACGCGCTAACGCGTCGGAGGAGTGATGTTTTGATGAAACGGGTAAAGTAATAAGGCAGGGTGGAAAGTGATAAAAAGATAAACTACGAATCAATTCGGTTGCGATCATACCAGCACTAATGCACGGATCCATCAGAACTCCGCAGTTAACCGTGCTTGGGCGAGAGTAGTACGAGGATGGGTGACCCCCTGGGAAGTCCTCGTGTTGCAACCCTTTTTTTAGTTTATTATCAGTAGTTTTTGCTAACAAACGTTTGGTTCGGTAATGCGTTTTGAGGCCGGAGCGCGTCCGGCCACGTTTGGTCGGAGAGGGGAGGCGTGAGGGCACGAGAAGACACGCCGACGGCGCGCGCTGACGCGAGTCGGAACGTAACGTTTTGATGAAGCACGCGTAAAGTAATAACGCGGGGTGGAAAGTGATAAAAGATTAAAACTACGGATCAATTCCATTGCGATCATACCAGCATTAATGCACCGGATCCCATCAGAACTCCGCAGTTAAGCGTGCTTGGGCGAGAGTAGCACTAGGATGGGTGACCCCCTGGAAGTCCTCGTGTTGCAACCCTTTTTTAGTTTAATATCAACGTTTTTGCTAACAAACGTTCGGTAATGCTTATTTGAGGCCGGAGCGCGTGCGGCCACGTTTGGTCGGAGAGGGGAGGCGTGAGGGCACGAGAAGACACGCCCGACGGACGCGCGCTAACGCGAGTCGGAACGTAACGTTTTGATGAAGCACGCGTAAAGTAATAGCGGGGGTGGAAAGTGATAAAAGATTAAAACTGGATCAATTTCCGTTGCGATATACCAGCACTAATGCACCGGATCCCATCAGAACTCCGCGTTAAGCGTGCCTGGCAGACAGTAGTACTAGGATGGGTGACCCCCTGGGAAGTCCTGGTGTTGCAACCCTTTTTTTAGTTTATTATAAGTCTTTTTGCTAACAAACGTTCGGTAATGCGTTATTGAGGCCGGAGCGCGTGCGGCCACGTTTGGTCGGAGAGGGGAGGCGTGAGGCACGAGAAGACACGCCCGACGGCGCGCGCGGACGCGAGTCGGAACGTAACGTTTGATGAAGCACGCGTAAAGTAAAGGCTGGTGGGAAAGTGATAAAGATTAAAACTACGGATTAATTTCGGTGCGATCATACCAGCATAATGCATCGGATCCTTTCAGAACTCTGCAGTTAAGGTGCTTGGCGAGCAGTAGTAGAGATGGGTGACCCCCTAGAAAGTCCTCGTGTTGCAACCCTTTTTTTAGGTTTAATTATCAGTCGTTTTTGCTAACAAACGTTCGGTAATGCGTTATTTGAGGCCGGAGCGCGTGCGGCCACGTTTGGTCGGAGAGGGAGGCGTGAGGGCACGAGAAGACACGCCGACGGCGCGCGCTAACGCGAGTCGGAACGTAACGTTTTGGAAGCACGCGTAAAGTAATAAGGCGGGGTGGAAAGTGATAAAAGATTAAACTACGGATCATTCCCGTTGCGATCATACCAGGACTAATGCACGGATCCCATCAGAACTCCGCAGTTAAGGAGCTTGGGCGGAGAGAGTATAGTACTAGGATGGGTGACCCCCTGGGAAGCCTCGTGTTGCAACCCTTTTTTAGTTTAATTATCAATAGTTTTTGCTAAACAACGTTCGGTAATGCGTTATTTGAGGCCGGAGCGCGTGCGGCCACGTTGGTCGGAAGAGGGGAGGCTTGAGGGCACGAGAAGACACGCCCGACGGCGCCGCTGACGGCGAGTCGAATAAGTACGTTTTGATGAAGCACGCGTAAAGTAATAAGGCAGGGTGGAAAGTGATAAAAGGTTAAAACTACGGATCAATTTTAGTTGCGATCATACCAGCACAAATGCACCGGATCCCATCAGAACTCCGCAGTTAAGCGTGCTTGGGCAAGAGTAGTACTAGGATGGGTGACCCCCTAGGAAGTCCTCGTGTTGCAACCCTTTTTTTAGGTTTAACTATCAATCGTTTTTGCTAACAAACGTTCGGTAATGCGTTATTTGAGGCCGGAGCGCGTGAGGCCACGTTTGGTCGGAGAGGGGAGGCGTGAGGGCACGAGAAGACACGCCCGACAGCGCGCGCTGACGCGAGTCGGAACGTAACGTTTTGATGAAGCACGCGTAAAGTAATAAGGCGGGGTGGAAAGTGATAAAAGATTAAAGGTACGGATCAATTTCAGTTGCGATCATACCAGCACTAATGCATCGGATCCCATCAGAACTCCGCAGTTAAGCGTGCTTGGGCGAGAGTAGTACTAGGATGGGTGACCCCCTGAAAAGTCCTCGTGTTGCAACCCTTTTTTTAGTTTAATTATCAGTCGTTTTTGCTAACAAACGTTCGGTAATGCGTTATTTGAGGCCGGGGCGCGTGCGGCCACGTTTGGTCGGAGAGGGGAGGCGTGAGGGCACGAGAAGACACGCCCGACGGCGCGCGCTGACGCGAGTCGGAACGTAACGTTTTGATGAAGGACGCGTAAAGTAATAAGGCGGGGTGGAAAGTGATAAAAGATTAAAACTACGGATCAATTTCGGTTGCGATCATACCAGCACTAATGCACCGGATCCCATCAGAACTCCGCAGTTAAGCGTGCTTGGGTGAGAGTAGTACTAGGATGGTGACCCCCTGGAAGTCCTTGTGTTGCAACACTTTTTTTAGTTTAATTATCAGTCGTTTTTGCTAACAAACGTTCGGTAATGCGTTATTTGAGGCCGGAGCGCGTGCGGCCACGTTTGGTCGGAGAGGGGAGGGGTGAGGGCACGAGAAGACACGCCCGACGGCGCGCGTTGACGCGAGTCGGAAAGTAACGTTTTGATGAATCACGCGTAAAGTAATAACGCGGGGTGGAAAGTGATAAAAGATTAAAACAACGATCAATTTCCATTGCGATCATACCAGTACTAATGCATCGGATCCCATCAGAACTCGCAGTTAAGCGTGCTTGGGCGAGAGTAGTACTAGGATGGGTGACCCCCTGGGAAGTGCTCGTGTTGCAACCCTTTTTTTAGTTTAATTATCAATCGTTTTTGCTAATAAACGTTCGGTAATGCGTTATTTGTGGCCGGAGCGCGTGCGGCCACGTTTGGCCGGAGAGGGGAGGCGTGAGGGCACGAGAAGACACGCCCGACGACGCGCGCTGACGCGAGTCGGAACGTAACGTTTTGATGAAGCACGCGTAAAGTAATAAGGCGGGGTGGAAAGTGATAAAAGCTTAAAACTACGGATCAATTTCGATTGCGATCATACTAGCACTAATGCACTGGATCCCATCAGAACTCCGCAGTTAAGCTTGCTCGGGCGAGAGTAGTACTAGGATGGGTGACCCCTTGGGAAGTCCTCTTGTTGCAACCCTTTTTTTAGATATCAGTCGTTTTTTCTAACAAACGTTCGGTAATGCGTTATTTGAGGCTGGAGCGCGTGCGGCCACGTTTGGTCGGAGAGGGGAGGCGTGAGGGCACGAGAAGACATGCCCGACGGCGCGCGCTGAGGCGAGTCGGAACGTAACGTTTTGATGAAGCACGCGTAAAGTAATAAGGCGGGGTGGAAAGTGTTAAAAGATTAAAGGTACAGATCAATTTCAGTTGCGATCATACCAGCACTAATGCACCGGATCCCATCAGAACTCCGCAGTTAAGTTGTGCATGGGCGAGAGTAGTACTAGGATGGGTGACCCCCTGGGAACTCCTCTTGTTGCAACCCTTTTTTTAGTTTAATTATCAATCGTTTTTGCTAACAAAAGTTCGGTAATGCGTTATTTGAGGCCGGAGCGCGTGCGGCCACGTTGGTCGGGGAGGGGAGGCGTGAGGGCACGAGATGACCGCCCGACGGCGCGCGCAGAACGCGAGTCGAACGTAACGTTTTGATGAAGCACGCGTAAAGTAATAAGGCGGGGTGGAAGTGATAAAAGGTTAAAACTACGGATCAATTTCAGTTGCGATCATACCTGCACAAATGCACCGGATCCCATCAGAACGCCCGCAGTTAAGCGTGCTTGGGCAAGAGTAGTACTAGGATGGGTGACCCCCTAGGAAGTCCTCGTGTTGCAACCCTTTTTTTAGTTTAATTATCAATCGTTTTGCTAACAAACGTTCGGTAATGCGTTATTTGAGGCCGGTGCGCGTGCGGCCACGTTTGGTCGGAGAGGGGAGGCGGGAGGGCACGAGAAGACACGCCCGACAACGCGCGCTGACGCGAGTCGGAACGTACGTTTTGATGAAGCCGCGTAAAGTAATAAGGCGGGGTGGAAAGTGATAAAAGATTAAAACTACGGATCATTTCGATTGCGATCATACCACACTAATGCACCGGATCCATCAGAACTCTGCAGTTAAGCGTGCTTGGGCGAGTAGTACTAGATGGGGTGACCCCCTGGGAAGTCATCGTGTTGCGACCCTTTTTTTAGTTTAATTATCAAGCGTTTATGCTAACAAACGTTCGGTAATGCGTTATTTGAGGTCGCAGCGCGTGCGGCCAACTTTGGTCGGAGAGGGGAGGCGTGGGGGCACGTGAAGACACTCCCGACGACGCGCTGACGCGCGCGGAACGTGTTGTTTTGATGAAACACGGGTAAAGTAATAAGGCAGGGTGGAAAGTGATAAAAGATTAAAACTACGAATCAATTTCGGTTGCGATCATACCAGCACTAATGCCATCGAATCCCATCAGAACTCCGCAGTTAAGCGTGCTTGGGCGATAAATTACTAGGATGGGTGACCCACTGGGAAGTCCTCGTGTTGCAACCCTTTTTTTAGTTAATTATCATTCGTTTTTCTAACAAACGTTCGGTAATGCGTTATTTGAGGCCGGAGCGCGTCCGGCCACGTTGGTCGGAGAGGGGAGGCGTGAGGGCACGAGAAGACACGCCTGACGCGCGCGCTGACGCGAGTCGGAACGTAACGTTTTGATGAAGCACGCGTAAAGTAATAAGCGGGGTGGAAAGTGATAAAAGATTAAAACTACTGATCAATTCCATTGCGATCATACCAGTATTAATGCACCGGATCCATCAGAACTTCGCAGTTAAGCGTGCTTGGGCGAGAGTAGCACTAGGATGGGTGACCCCCTGGAAGTCCTCGTGTTGCAACCCTTTTTTTAGTTTATTATCAATCGTTTTTGCTAACAAACGTTCGGTAATGCGTTATTTGAGGCCGGAGCGCGTGCGGCCACCGTTTGGTCGGAGAGGGGAGGCGTGAGGGCACGAGAAGACACGCCGACGGCGCACGCTGACGCGAGTCGGAACGTGAAGTTTTGATGAAACACGCGTAAAGTAATAAGGCGGGGGGTGGAAAGATAAAAGATTAAAACTACGAATCAATTTTGGTTGCGATCATACCAGCACTAATAAACCGGATCCCATCAGAACTCCGCATTTAAGCGTGCTTGGGTGAGAGTAGTACTAGGATGTGTGACCCCCTGGGAAGTCCTCGTGTTGCAACCCTTTTTTTAGTTTAATTATCAAGTTTTTGCTAACAAACGTTCGGTAATGCGTTATTTGAGGCCGGAGCGCGTGCGGCCACGTTTGGTCGGAGGGGGGCGTGAGGGCACGAGAAGACCGCCCGACGGCGCGCGCTGACGCGAGTCGGAACGTAACGTTTTGATGAAGCACGCGTAAAGTAATAAGGCGGGGTGGAAAGTGATAAAAGATTAAAACTACGGATCAATTTCGGTTGCGATCATACAGCACTAATGCTCGGATCCCATCAGAACCGCAGTTAAGCGTGCCTTGGCGACAATAGTACTAGGATGGTGACCCCCTAGGAAGTCCTGGTGTTGCAACCCTTTTTTTAGTTTAATTATAAGTCGTTTTTGCTAACAACGTTCGGTAATGCGTTATTGAGGCCGGAGCGCGTGCGGCCACGTTGGTCGGAGAGGGGAGGCGTGAGGGCACGAGAAGACACGCCCGACGGCGCGCGCTGACGCGAGTCGGAACGTAACGTTTTGATGAAGCACGCGTAAAGTAGTAAGGCGGGGTGGAAGTGATAAAAGATTAAAACTACGGATTAATTTCGGTTGCGATCATAGCAGCACTTATGCACGGATCCTTTCAGAACTCTGCAGTTAAGCGTGCCTTGGCGACAATAGTACTAGGATGGTGACCCCCTAGAAGTCCTCGTGTTGCAACCCTTTTTTTAGTTTATTTATTAATCGTTTTTGCTAACAAACGTTCGGTAATGCGTTATTTGACGCCGGAGCGCGTGCGACCACGTTTGGTCGGAGAGGGGAGGCGTGAGGGCACGAGAAGACACTCCCGACGACGCGCGCTAACGCGAGTCGGAACGTAACGTTTTGATGAAGCACGCGTAAAGTAATAACGCGGGCTGGAAAGTGATAAAATATTAAAACTACGGATCAATTCGCGTTGCGATCATACCAGCACTAATGCACCGGATCCCATCAGAACTCCGCAGTTAAGCATGCTTGGGCGGGAGTAGTACTAGGATGGGTGACCCCCTGGGAAGTCCTCGTGTTGCAACCCTTTTTTTAGTTTAATTATCAATAGTTTTTGCTAACAAACGTTCGGTAATGCGTTATTTGACGCCGGAGCGCGTGCGGCCACGTTTGGTCGGAGAGGGGAGGAGTGAGGGCACGAGAAGACACGCCCGACGGCGCACGCTGACGCAAGTCTGAACGTAACGTTTTGATGAAGCACGCGTAAAGTAATAAGGCGGGGTGGAAAGTGATAAAAGGTTAAAACTACGGATCAATTTCAGTTGCGATCATACCAGCACAAATGCAGCGGATCCCATCAGAACTCCGCAGTTAAGCGTGCTTAGGCAAGAGTAGTACTAGGATGGGTGACCCCCTAGGAAGTCCTCGTGTTGCACCCTTTTTTAAGTTTAATTATCAATCGTTTTTGCTAACAAACGTTCGTTAATGCGTTATTTGAGGCCGGAGCGCGTGCGACCACGTTTGGTCGGAGAGGGGAGGCGTGAGGGCACGAGAAGACACCCCGACGGCGCGCGCTAACGCGAGTCTGGAACGTAAGTTTTGATGAAGCACTGGTAAAGTAATAACGCGGGGTGGAAGTGATAAAAGATTAAAACTACGGATCAATTCGCGTTGCGATCATACCAGGTACTAATGCACCGGATCCCATCAGAACTCCGCATTTAAGCGGTCTGGGCGAGAGTAGTACTAGGAT
>JACCIX010000542.1:0-47359 GCA_025506515.1 Flaveria trinervia | reverse complement strand
TTGTTACTGTTATTGTTACTGTCATTGTTACTGTTATTGTTACTGTTATTGTTACTGTTATTGTTACTGTCATTGTTACTGTTACTGTTAATGTTACTGTTAATGTTACTGTTACTGTTACTGTTACCGTTACTGTTACTGCTACTGCTACTGTTACTGTTACTGTTACTGTTACTGTTACTGTTACTGTTACTGTTACTGTTACTGTTACTGTTACTGTTACTGTTACCGTTACTGTTACGGTTACCGTTACTGTTACTGTTACTGTTACTGTTACTGTTACTGTTACCGTTACTGTTACTGTTACCGTTACTGTTACTGTTACTGTTACTGTTACTGTTACTGTTACTGTTACTGTTACTGTTACTGTTATTGTTACTTTTATTGTTCATGTATTGTTGTTGTTATTGTTGATGTATTATTGCTGTATTGTTGTTGTTATTGTTGCTGTTATTGTTGCTGTTATTGTTGTTGTTATTCTTGCTGTCATTGTTGCTGTTATGTTGTTGTTATTGTTATTGCGATTGTTACTGTCATTGTTACTATCATTGTTACTGTCATTGTTACTGTCATTGTTACTGTCACTGTTAGTGTTATTGTTACTGTTATTGTTACTGTTATTGTCACTGTCATTGTTACTGTCATTGTTACTGTCATTGTTACTGTCATTGTTACTGTTATTGTTACTGTTACTGTTACTGTTACTGTTACTGTTACTGTTACTGTTACTGTTACTGTTACTGTTACAGTTACTGTTACTGTTACTGTTACTGTTACTGTTACTGTTACTGTTACTGTTACTGTTACTGTTACTGTTACTGTTACTGTTACTGTTACTGTTACTGTTACTGTTACTGTTACTGTTACTGTTACTGTTACTGTTACTGTTTACTGTTACTGTTACTGTTACTGTTACTGTTACTGTTACTGTTACTTTTTACTGTTATGGTTACTGTTACTGTTACGGTTACTGTACTGTTATTGTTACTGTTACTGTACTGGTATTGTTACTGTTATTGTAACGGTTAATGTTACTGTTATTGTTACGGTAATTGTTACTGTAATTGTTACTGTGAGTGTTACTGTCATTTTTACTGTTACTGTTACTGTTACTGGTACTGTTACTGTTACTGTTACTGTTACGGTTACTGTTACTGTTACTGTTACTGTTACTGTTACTGTTACTGTTACTGTACTGTTACTGTTACCGTTACCGTTACTGTTACTGGTACTGTTACTGTTACTGTTACTGTTACTGATACTGTTACTGTTACTGTTACTGTTACTGTTACTGTTACTGTTATTGTTATTGTTATTGTTATTGTTATTGTTATTGTTATTGTTATTGTTATTGTTATTGTTATTGTTATTGTTATTGTTATTGTTATTGTCATTGTTCCTGTCATTGTTCCTGTCATTGTTACTGTCATTGTTACTGTCATTGTTACTGTCACTGTTACTGTTATTGTTATTATTATTGTTACTGTCATTGTTACTGTTATTGTTACTGTCATTGTCACTGTCATTGTTACTGTCACTGTTACTGTTATTGTTACTTTTATAGTTACTGTCATTGTTACTGTCATTGTTACTATCATTGTTACTGTCATTGTTACTGTTAGTGTTACTCTTATTGTTACTGTTATGTTACTGTCATTGTTACTGTTACTGTTACTGCTACTGTTACTATAACTGTTACTGTTACTTTTATTGTTACTGTTAGTGTTACTGTTACTGTTACTGATATGCTACTGTTACTGTTACTGTTACTGTTGCTGTTGCTGTTGCTGTTACTGTACTGTTACTGTTACTGTTACTATACTGTTACTGTTACTGTTATTGTTACTTTGTGTTGCTGTTATTGTTGCTATTATTGTTACTGTTACTGTTACTGTTAATGTTACTGTATGTTACTGATACTGCTAGTTAGTTACTGTTCTGTTACTGTTATGTTATGTTACTTTTATGTATGTTACGTTACGGTTAATGTTACTGTTACTGTTACTGTTACTGTTACTGTTAGGTTAATGTACATCTTACTGTTAATGGTTACTGTACGTTACTGTTACTTTAACGTTACTGTTACTGTTAATGTTACTGTTCTGTTAATGTACTGTTACCGTACTGTTAATGTTACGGTTAATGTTACTGTTACTGTTACGTAATGTTACTGTTATGTACTGTTACTAATTGTACTGTTATGGTTCATGTATTGTTGCTGTATTGTTGAGATTATTACTGTTATTGTTGTGTTATTGTTGTTGGATGTTGCTGTTTTATTGGTGCTGTCATTGTTGGTGTTATTGTTGTTGTTATTGTGGTTGTGATTGTTATTGCGATTGTTACGTCAGTGTAATGTCATTGTCACACCCCAACCTTGACGGCGGAAACGTCGAGGAGTGAGAGTTAAGATCGTTCACAGCCACATAACGCTATTTAATAACTCAAATATAAATTTAATCATAAAATTCAATTGTATCATTACATGTTTAGTCTCAAAGAAAAAACAAAATAACATAAAAGATAGCAAGTCATTTAATTCACTTATTTATCTAGGTCCATTCCTAGATGTGTAAGCTTCAATGTGTAGAAATCAAACTTGGGCATTACCTGAAACATGTAAAAAATAAAAGGTCAACAATAATGTTGGTGGCATTCTATAGTTTTAATACATAAGTATATATAAAAGATGGCAATTCAAGTCATAAGTTAGTGAATAAAGTGATTAGGGATGTTATGAACAATGCAACAATCAAACCTCGACAAAGTTTTACAAGTCTCAAACGTTAAAAGTATATACGATCAGCTAAGTGTACTTGGATCAACCAAGCAGGCTTGTCTTACCCATAGATCTATGACTTCGCTGGGCTAGCAATAGTTAATGATTGTACATATAACGCCATAACATGGTAATCACAAAAGTTCAACTAACCACAACTTTACATGATGAATTGCCATAAAGTTTACAAGTCTCAAATAAGTTTACAAGTGCAATGATAATAAGTTAACATGTTTCACCCCAAAGTGTGAAAATAGAAAAAAGGGTATAGAATACTCACATGATCAAATAATATATATTTTGATGATTAATAAGAATAAGTATAAGCAACGGTTCAACGTAGTCTTTCACAATGCACCTAACACAAAAATATATTTACAACGTTAAAGTTTAATTGTAATAGGTTTAGCGAATTTACGTGAATTAAAGTTCAATTTGATGTTTGAGGCTTTGTCAAATATATTTAACAAATGGATATCAATTATATATATATATATTTTTTTGGGAACAATGTATTTATATTTTATATAAAGATGTGAAATAAGAGTAACATTTATTATAAAGTTTGTAATAAAGAAATAAAATCTCATCGCTAAATAAAATAAGCACTTTTAAACAATAATTATACTTGTTATTTAAACAAATAATGTTTTAATGAGTTAAACAATATTTAAAATCTATTTTACCAAAAATTGCACTAGTTATATCATTTGTTTTAAATAATTATATTAAAATAAATTTCAAGAAAATTAGCGGAATGATTTAAAAATATTTGGAGTTTATAAAAGTTATTTTTATAATTATTATAATTTTCCATAACTATTTTAAGGCCAAAAAGCTTCTTAAAAAAAAGATGAGGCTGCCCGGGTTCGAACCGGGACCTCATGGATGTGGGGGAACAGTCTTAACCAGTGAACCAGGGCAGTTGCCGTGCTAACTTTCGGTTTCAAAACATTAAGAACACAACACCCAGAACAGCCTCCAATTCTAGGAACCCTAGAATGTTCTTGGATCAAATTAAAGATCAATTCGTTGTTGTTAAGGCCAATGACCATGGGGCTTTCACTCCCCATGTAAAGTCGAGTATGTAGGTGCTTTTAATTACCCGGTATTGAAGCGTAGGCCACAAGAAACGATGATGAACAGGTCGCGACCTGAGTATTGCTTGATCGATGCTCAATGTTGATTATAAACAATTAATTGCACAGAGGCTTCCAATTGTACTAGATACGGAAAACCCTCTGTCAATTTCTGTTTATGATGCTTGGACAATTGGTTTTGATTGAGTTGCAGGTTCGTGATGACAAGTGAATCGAATGAAAGGTTCTGGTATGCTTCAGTTGGAATTGAGTTCGGCAGTAGTTTAGGATTAGTTTAACGTTCGATTAGGATCCATTTACTATGGTTATTATGAGCTTAAATGATTGAACGGTCCGATTGTTAAAGGTATCGGTTATGTAATCGATTGAGCTTAGTAACCGGCGTTTAAATGTAAATATTTGATGTATAACGGTTCGAAACTGTGTTAGGACGGTTTGGGGGTGATTTTGGATTCGGTAAACGCCGGGTTTTGATGGTTTTGGGTGGTCGGAGAGTCGCCGGAGGTTGGCCGGAGTTGGCCGGAAAAACGGGGTTGAGCGGGGGTTGGGTTATGTTTTAAGAATTTACAGAATTGGTCCCCCAAGTTTAAATGTTTATTATTTTATGCAAAAACTCCATATTAAGTTTCTAAAATGGCAAAACACCCCCCTCAACCTAATTACTTTAAGTTTTAACATTTTTAAGTTAAAAATTTTTTATAAATTATATCATTATAGTTATCATTTATTGTTGTATTATTATTAATATTATTTTTATTATTAACATTGTTATTATTTTTATTATTAGATATTATTTACCCTATTATTATTCTTATGTTCAATTAATGGATAAACTATAATCTTTTACATTAAAGGATCAAAGACCTACTAATAGATAAACACAATAGCCCACAAGTTTCATGACAAAGCATTAATAGTCCTTACAAGAAATAACAAGATTAACTATTAGCTAACCAAAAATACAAGATGTTACAGTCTCCCAAACTTAAAAGAATTTCGTCCCGAAATTAAGAATGAAACTAAGCAAACAAATACGGGTATCTCTCTTTCATATGATCTTCACGCTCCCAAGTGAACTCGGCTCCACATTTGTTTTCCCAACGGACTTTAACGATAGGTGTGGTAGTTGTTCGGGTTTTCTTCAGGGTGCGATCCATAATCTCCACAGGCTTCTCAACAAAGTGCAATGACTCATCAACTTGAATTTCCTCTAGTGGGACATGCAAATTTTCATCAGTCAAGCACTTCCTCAGGTTTGAGACATGAAAGACAGGATGAACTCCGCTAAGTTCAGAAGGTAACTCCAGTTTGTAAGCCACTTTCCCAATTCTTTTCAAAATCTTGAAAGGTCCTACAAAGCGTGGGGCTAACTTACCCTTCTTCCCAAAACGTACAACACCCTTCCATGGAGAGACTTTAAGAAGAACCATGTCGTCGACTTGAAACTCCAATGGTTTGCGTCTTTTGTCGGCATAACTCTTTTGGCGACTTCTAGCCACCTCAAGATTATTTCGTATTTTGGAAATTTTGTCGGTCGTTTCTTGAATAAGTTCCGGCCCAGTGATAATATTTTCCCCAATGTCAGTCCAACAGATTGGGGAACGACATTTACGGCCATACAAAGCCTCGAATGGTGCCATTTGATACTTGAGTGATAACTATTGTTATACGAAAATTCCGCGAGCGGTAAATGCGTATCCCAATCACCACCAAAATCAAGGACACAAAGTCGTAACAGATCCTCGAGGTTTGGATTGTTCGTTCGGTTTGACCATCGGTTTGAGGATGGTAAGCCGTACTTAAATCCAATTGAGTTCCCAAAAGCTCTTGCATCGAAGACCAGAAGTGTGAAGTGAAACGAGCATCTCGATCAGAAATGATGTGTAAGGGCACGCCATGACGACTCACAATTTCATCAACATAGATTCGGGCTAGCCTTGAAACCTTGTACGTGTCTCGTATGGGTATGAAATGTGCTGTCTTGGTCAAACGGTCAACGATGACCCAAATGCTATCATGACCACGAGGTGTACGAGGTAACTTGGTTATGAAATCCATGGATATATGTTCCCATTTCCACATAGGAATTTCAGGTTGCTCAAGTAAACCACTTGGTCGTTGATGCTCGGCTTTAACCCTTGCACACGTGAGACACTTAGAAACATAAGATGCGATATCTTTCTTCATTCCAGGCCACCAATATTGACCACGCAGGTCCATGTACATCTTATCGGAGCCAGGATGAACAGATATCGGGTTTGATGAGCTTCGTTCATAATGAAGTGCCGAAGGTTGTCACGATTCGGGATCCAAAGTCGATTCAAGAAGTACCACATGCCGTTCGGTTTTGTCTCCAATTGTGACCGTACGTTAGTCATCAAATCTTCATCTTTTCCTTCGTCGGTTAGTGCCACTTGTTGAGCCTCGCGAATGCACATCTCGAGGTCACTATCGATCCTTATGTTTTGAAGCATGATAGTAGCCTCGTTGACATCCACATGAATCTCGGTATCAAATTCTCCTAGCGTATCAAACCATTGCCTTCGATCTCGAATTTCTTGAAGCGAGACAGTCTTGTTGTGGACCTTGCGACTTAGTGCGTCGGCTACAACATTCGCCTTTCCAGGATGATAGCGAATGTCGCAGTCGTAGTCACTAATCAACTCAATCCAACGTCTTTGTCTCATGTTGAGATCCTTTTGATTGAACACGTGTTGGAGACTCTTATGATCGGTGTAGACTATACATTGCGTCCCATATAAGTAGTGTCGCCAAATCTTCAATGCAAAAACCACCGCACCAAGTTCAAGATCATGCGTTGTGTAGTTAACTTCATGCACCTTCAATTGTCTCGACGCGTATGCTATAACTTTGCCTCGTTGCATGAGAACACAACCAAGACCTTGATTAGAAGCATCACAATATACAGTAAAGTCGTCGTTTCCATCGGGTAGTGTGAGAATAGGAGCATTACACAACTTGCGTTTCAATGTCTCGAAAGCCTCTTCTTGCTCGGGTCCCCATTCAAAAAGTCGATTCTTTTGGGTTAGTGCCGTTAATGGTTTAGCAATCTTCGAGAAATTTGCTATGAACCTACGGTAGTATCCCGCTAAACCCAGAAAAGAACGAACCTCGGTTGGGGTTGTGGGAACACACCAATTCTTCACAGCTTCAATTTTAGCAGGATCCACGTGAATTCCTTGGCTATTCACCACATGCCCTAGGAATTGAACTTCTTCCAACCAAAACTCACACTTGGAAAGCTTGGCGTATAATTGCTCCTTCTTCAAAAGTTCAAGTACTTGTCGCAAGTGTGTCTCGTGATCGATTTTTGTCTTGGAATAAATAAGGATGTCATCAATAACACGATCACGAATTTATCCAAATACAGTTTACATACTCGATTCATGAGATCCATGAACACAGCAGGCGCATTGGTCAGGCCAAATGGCATGACCATGAACTCGTAGTGTCCATATCGAGTACGGAAAGCGGTCTTTGGAATGTCATCATCATGAACACGTAATTGATGATACCCAGACGTAGATCGATCTTCGAGAATTGAGTTGCTCCTTGAAGTTGGTCGAGAGGTCATCGATTCGGGGAAGAGGGTATCGGTTTTTAATAGTAAGCTTGTTGAGTTCCGGTAGTCGATGCACATACGAAATGAACCATCCTTCTTCTTCACAAACAGTACAGGTGCGCCCCACGGTGATGAACTAGGGCGAATAAAACCCTTATCGGTCAACTCTTGCAGTTGACTAGCGAGCTCTTGCATTTCAGAAGGTGCAAGACGATAAGGCGATTTAGCCACAGGGTTTGCACCAGGGATTAAATCAATCTTGAACTCAACTTCTCGCACGGGAGGTAACCCTTTAAGATCTTCGGGAAAAACTTCGGGAAAGTCTCGCACAACAGGAATGTCCTTCAACTCCTTACCCTTGGCTTTCGTATTAACCACATATGCCATGAAAGCCATGTAGTTTTTACTCAAGCACTTACGGGCCTTGATACAAGACATGAGTTTGAGTCTTTGGGACGATTTCTCCCCAAAGACCTTCAAAGTATCTCCAGTCGGTAACGGAATTCGGATACACTTCTCGAAACATAGAATTTCCGCACGGTGTTTGGCTAACCAATCCATGCCAATGATAACATCAAAGCTTCCCAATTGCATAGGAATAAGGTCGACGGAGAACTCGTTCGTTAAGGCTCAAGGTGCAGTCGCGTATCACGACATCAACGACCATAGATTTTCCATCGGCGACCTCGACCGTGAAAGATCTCTCCAGTTTTGTACGCGGTTTAGAAAGTATAGGTTCGAATTCCAAGGACACGAAACTCCTATCGGCACCCGAATCAAACAATACAGATGCATAAAGATTATTTACAAGATACGTACCTGTTTGGTAACAACCTATTATTGATATGATAAACATAAATAGGATTTTTTTTTGCAAGACAAGAAAAAGGACTAGAAGAAATTTAACGACGTACCATTCACCACGTCGTTGTTGGCTTGCGCTTGGTTGGCGTTGATGTTGAAAGCCCTTCCACGAGCCGGTGGCACAGTTCCCGCATTGCGAGGACATTGAGGGCGAATATGGCCAGCCTCGCCACAGTTGTAGCAGGTTCGGTTGGTAAGCATGGCAGAGTTATTTGGTGCACGAAGACAGGTAGCCACCAAATGACCATACTTTCCACACAGCGAGCAGACTCGGCATGGAATGTTGCTTGAATGATGGTACTTGCACGTGTTACACATAGGATGTGGACCAGCATAAACTTTAGCCATGGGAGCTTGATTCGCAACCACCATTTGTTTTTGAAGAGCATTAGGGGCGGTCACAGCGTAGTTGCGTGTCGGGGTGAACTTACGCTTCTTGTTTTGAGAAGATGACTCGGCCTTTACCTCCTTTGTTGCCTCGGGTGTCACCTTCACCATAGCCTTGGAACCCTTTGCCGACATCGTGCCAGCTCTTATATGATTCTCGGTGAGCTGTGCAGTGATAGTAATCGCTTCCTCTAAAGTTGTGGGCCTACTACCCACCACAGCATCTTGAATTTGAGGTGGCACCCCCTTGATAAATTTCTCGATGTTACGGGGCACGGTGTCCACCATGTGTGGTAGAAGCATACTCAACTCATGATGTCGGGTGGAATAAGCCAAGTGATTCCCACCATCTTGTTTAAGGTTCCAGAATTCCTCCTCCAGCTTTTGTAACTCGCTTCTTGGGCAGAACTTTTGGATCATAATATCTTTGAATTCCTCCCAGGGCATCGCCATTGCAACCTCAGTTCCCCGGTTTCTCTTTTCACTATTCCACCAAGTTAGCGCTCGTTGTTGAAGAACACTTGTGGCATAGCGAACCTTGAGCTCATCGGGGCACTCGCTAATAATAAATGTGTTCTCCATACCTTCAAACCACTCGAGAAGTCCCGTGGCTCCTTCTTTTCCACTAAAACTAGTGGGTTTGCACGAGTTGAAGTGTTTGAAAGTGCAAGTACGATTGTTCCCGTGTTGATCATTCCCGTTTTGATTGTTGCTATTGTCTCCATTAGCACCACTATTGTTCCCATTGGTATTGTTGTTGCTATTAGCCATTAGTGTGCTATTAAGTTCAGCAACCATCGTCGGGAGAACGGCAGCCATTTGTCGTGCAATCATGGCAGCCAGCTTACGGTCGGAACTTCCACGCTTTCCATGGTGACGAGACATGCTGGATATACAAAATGAGTTAGTTACAGGAGCGGGGATAACAGAGGATAGTAGTTTAACAAAGATAAGCTAAGAGTTTTTAAGGTACACGGGATGTTTCCATTTGGTAACGCATTACCATTTGAAAACGTTGACACGTCAAGGTGAATTGACCCATTTACCTTAGAAATTTGTGTATGTTGACCATAGTTTATCACTCATCCCAGAAATCCCCAGGTAAGCATAACTAGTCCCGTAGGATTTATGCGATATGCTTGCCTTAGCCCGAGGGCCTTTTGCCAGGAAAACCAGGATACAGGTGTCTATGTGTCACACATATTTCTTAGGTTCATAGAATCAAAACCTTGATGAGATTTATACAGATTAGACGTAACGTCTAAAGATCCAAGTCATAACATAAACATAAGGTTCCACGTCGACGAGAATAAGATTAAGAGAGTTCATGTTCGGGGGAGTCAAAGGGTCAAAGTTAAGTTTAGGGAGACAAATAACAATGTTTAGGCAATCCTATGCTAAGGCATCAAATTGCACATAAGAGGCATAGCATTATGTAGCATGAAAAGTATATAATTTACAAGATAGAAATATAATTCTATAAGGTTCATGCATACTATAGCCTAGGTCACCATTTCTAATAACCTAGATCCCTATAGTTATGGGCTCTGATACCAATCTGTCACACCCCAACCTTGACGGCGGAAACGTCGAGGAGTGAGAGTTAAGATCGTTCACAGCCACATAACGCTATTTAATAACTCAAATATAATTTAATCATAAATTCTTGTATCATTACATGTTTAAGTCTCAAAGAAACAAACAAAATAACATAAAAGATAGCAGTCATTTTAATTACTTATTTATCTAGGTCCATTCCTAGATGTGCAAGCTTCAATGTGTAGAAATCAAACTTGGGCATTACCTGAAACATGTTAAAAATAAAAGTCAACAATAATGTTGGTGGGCATTCCATAGTTTTAATACATAAGTATATATAAAAGATGGCAATTCAAGTCATAAGTTAGTGAATATAGTGATTAGGGATGTTATGAACAATGCAACAATCAAACCTCGACAAGTTTTACAAGTCTCAAACGTTAAAAGTATATACGATCAGCTAAGTGTACTTGGATCAACCAAGCAGGCTTGTCTTACCCATAGATCTATGACTTCGCTGGGCTAGCAATAGTTAATGATTGTACATATAACGCCATAACATGGTAATCACAAAAGTTCAACTAACCACAACTTTACATGATGAATTGCCATAAAGTTTACAAGTCTCAAATAAGTTACAAGTGCAATGATATAGTTAACATGTTTCACCCCAAAGTGTGAAAATATAGGAAAAAAGGGTATAGAATACTCACATGATCAAATAATATATATTTGATGATTAATAAGAATAAGTATAAGCAACGGTTCAACGTAGTCTTTCACAATGCACCTAACACAAAATATATTTACAACGTTAAAGTTTAATTGTAATAGGTTTAGCGAATTTACGTGAATTAAAGTTCAATTGATGTTTGAGGCTTTGTCAAATATATTTAACAAATGGATATCAATTATATATTATATATTATATTTTTTTTGGGAACAATGTATTTATATTTTATATAAAGATGTGAAATAAGAGTAACATTTATTATAAAGTTTGTAATAAGAAATAAAATCTCATCGCTAAATAAAATAAGCACTTTTTAAACAATAATTTTACTTGTTATTTAAACAAATAATGTTTTAATGAGTTAAACAATATTAAAATCTATTTTACCAAAAATTGCACTAGTTATATCATTTGTTTAAAATAATTATATTAAAATAAATTTCAAGAAAATTAGCGGAATGATTTAAAAATATTTGGAGTTTATAAAAGTTATTTTTATAATTATTATAAATTTCCATAACTATTTTAAGGCCAAAAAGCCTTCTTAAAAAAAAGATGAGGCCCGGGTTCGAACCCGGGACCTCATGGATGTGGGGGAACAGTCTTAACCAGTGAACCAGGGCAGTTGCCGTGCTAACTTTCGGTTTCAAAACATTAAGAACACAACACCCAGAACAGCCTCCAATTCTAGGAACCCTAGAATGTTCTTGGATCAAATTAAAGATCAATTCGTTGTTGTTAAGGCCAATGACCATGGGGCTTTCACTCCCCATGTAAAGTCGAGTATGTAGGTGCTTTTAATTACCGGTATTGAAGCGTAGGCCACAAGAAACGATGATGAACAGGTCGCGACCTGAGTATTGCTTGATCGATGCTCAATGTTGATTATAAACAAATTAATGCACAGGAGGCTTCCAATTGTACTAGATATGGAAAACCCTCTGTCAATTTCTGTTTATGATGCTTGGACAATTGGTTTTGATTGAGTTGCAGGTTCGTGATGACAAGTGAATCGAATGAAAGGTTCTGGTATGCTTCAGTTGGAATTGAGTTCGGCAGTAGTTTAGGATTAGTTTAACGTTCGATTAGGATCCATTTACTATGGTTATTATTGAGCTTAATGATTGAACGGTCCGATGTTAAAGGTATCGGTTATGTAATCGATTGAGCTTAGTAACGGCGTTTAAATGTAAATTATTTGATGTATAACGGTTCGAAACATGTGTTAGGACGGTTTGGGGGTGATTTTGGATTCGGTAAACGCCGGGTTTTGATGGTTTTGGGTGGTCGGAGAGTCGCCGGAGGTTGGCCGGACAGTTGGCCGGAAAAACGGGGTGAGCGGGGGTTGGGTTATGTTTTAAGAATTTACAGAATTGGTCCCCCAAGTTTTAAATGTTTATTTTTATGCAAAAACTCCCATATTAAGTTTCTAAAATGGCAAAACACCCCCCTCAACCTAATTACTTTAAGTTTTAACATTTTTAAGTTTAAAAATTTTTTATAAATATTATCATTATAGTTATCATTTATTGTTGTTATTATTATTAATATTATTTTTATTATTAACATTGTTATTATTTTTATTATTAGATATTATTTACCCTTATTATTTATTCTTATGTTCAATTTATGGATAAACTATAATCTTTTACATTAAAGGATCAAAGACCTACTAATAGATAAACACAATAGCCCACAAGTTTCATGACAAAGCATTAATAGTCCTTACCAGAAATAACAAGATTAACTATTAGCTAACCAAAATACAAGATGTTACAGTCTCCCAAACTTAAAAGAATTTCGTCCGAAATTAAGAATGAAACTAAGCAAACAAATAGGGTATCTCTCTTTCATATGATCTTCACGCTCCAAGTGAACTCGGCTCCACATTTGTTTTCCCAACGGACTTTAACGATAGGTGTGTAGTTGTTCGGGTTTTCTTCGGTGCGATCATAATCTCCACAGGCTTCTCAACAAAGTGCAATGACTCATCAACTTGAATTTCCTCTAGTGGGACATGCAAATTTTCATCAGTCAAGCACTTCCTCAGGTTGAGACATGAAAGACAGGATGAACTCCGCTAAGTTCAGAAGGTAACTCCAGTTTGTAAGCCACTTTCCCAATTCTTTTCAAAATCTTGAAAGGTCCTACAAAGCGTGGGGCTAACTTACCCTTCTTCCCAAAAGTACAACACCCTTCCATGGAGAGACTTTAAGAAGAACCATGTCGTCGACTTGAAACTCCAATGGTTTGCGTCTTTTGTCGGCATAACTCTTTTGGCGACTTCTAGCCACCTCAAGATTATTCGTATTTTGGAAATTTTGTCGGTCGTTTCTTGAATAAGTTCCGGCCCAGTGATAATATTTTCCCCAATGTCAGTCCAACAGATTGGGGAACGACATTTACGGCCATACAAAGCCTCGAATGGTGCCATTTGATACTTGAGTGATAACTATTGTTATACGAAAATTCCGCGAGCGGTAAATGCGTATCCCAATCACCACCAAAATCAAGGACACAAAGTCGTACAGATCCTCGAGGGTTTGGATTGTTCGTTCGGTTTGACCATCGGTTTGAGGATGGTAAGCCGTACTTAAATCCAATTGAGTTCCCAAAAGCTCTTGCATCGAAGACCAGAAGTGTGAAGTGAAACGAGCATCTCGATCAGAAATGATGTGTAAGGGCACGCCATGACGACTCACAATTTCATCAACATAGATTCGGGCTAGCCTTGAAACCTGTACGTGTCTCGTATGGGTATGAAATGTGCTGTCTTGGTCAAACGGTCAACGATGACCCAAATGCTATCATGACCACGAGGTGTACGAGGTAACTTGGTTATGAAATCCATGGATATATGTTCCCATTTCCACATAGGAATTTCAGGTTGCTCAAGTAAACCACTTGGTCGTTGATGCTCGGCTTTAACCCTTGCACACGTGAGACACTTAGAAACATAAGATGCGATATCTTTCTTCATTCCAGGCCACCAATATTGACCACGCAGGTCCATGTACATCTTATCGGAGCCAGGATGAACAGAATATCGGTTTGATGAGCTTCGTTCATAATGAAGTGCCGAAGGTTGTCACGATTCGGGATCCAAAGTCGATTCAAGAAGTACCACATGCCGTTCGGTTTTGTCTCCAATTGTGACCGTACGTTAGTCATCAAATCTTCATCTTTTCCTTCGTCGGTTAGTGCCACTTGTTGAGCCTCGCGAATGCACATCTCGAGGTCACTATCGATCCTTATGTTTTGAAGCATGATAGTAGCCTCGTTGACATCCACATGAATCTCGGTATCAAATTCTCCTAGCGTATCAAACCATTGCCTTCGATCTCGAATTTCTTGAAGCGAGACAGTCTTGTTGTGGACCTTGCGACTTAGTGCGTCGGCTACAACATTCGCCTTTCCAGGATGATAGCGAATGTCGCAGTCGTAGTCACTAATCAACTCAATCCAACGTCTTTGTCTCATGTTGAGATCCTTTTGATTGAACACGTGTTGGAGACTCTTATGATCGGTGTAGACTATACATTGCGTCCCATATAAGTAGTGTCGCCAAATCTTCAATGCAAAAACCACCGCACCAAGTTCAAGATCATGCGTTGTGTAGTTAACTTCATGCACCTTCAATTGTCTCGACGCGTATGCTATAACTTTGCCTCGTTGCATGAGAACACAACCAAGACCTTGATTAGAAGCATCACAATATACAGTAAAGTCGTCGTTTCCATCGGGTAGTGTGAGAATAGGAGCATTACACAACTTGCGCGTTTCAATGTCTCGAAAGCCTCTTCTTGCTCGGGTCCCCATTCAAAAAGTCGATTCTTTTGGGTTAGTGCCGTTAATGGTTTAGCAATCTTCGAGAAATTTGCTATGAACCTACGGTAGTATCCCGCTAAACCCAGAAAAGAACGAACCTCGGTTGGGGTTGTGGGAACACACCAATTCTTCACAGCTTCAATTTTAGCAGGATCCACGTGAATTCCTTGACTATTCACCACATGCCCTAGGAATTGAACTTCTTCCAACCAAAACTCACACTTGGAAAGCTTGGCGTATAATTGCTCCTTCTTCAAAAGTTCAAGTACTTGTCGCAAGTGTGTCTCGTGATCGATTTTTGTCTTGGAATAAATAAGGATGTCATCAATAAACACGATCACGAATTTATCCAAATACAGTTTACATACTCGATTCATGAGATCCATGAACACAGCAGGCGCATTGGTCAGGCCAAATGGCATGACCATGAACTCGTAGTGTCCATATCGAGTACGGAAAGCGGTCTTTGGAATGTCATCATCATGAACACGTAATTGATGATACCCAGATCGTAGATCGATCTTCGAGAATTGAGTTGCTCCTTGAAGTTGGTCGAAGAGGTCATCGATTCGGGGAAGAGGGTATCGGTTTTTAATAGTAAGCTTGTTGAGTTCCCGGTAGTCGATGCACATACGAAATGAACCATCCTTCTTCTTCACAAACAGTACAGGTGCGCCCCACGGTGATGAACTAGGGCGAATAAAACCCTTATCGGTCAACTCTTGCAGTTGACTAGCGAGCTCTTGCATTTCAGAAGGTGCAAGACGATAAGGCGATTTAGCCACAGGGTTTGCACCAGGGATTAAATCAATCTTGAACTCAACTTCTCGCACGGGAGGTAACCCTTTAAGATCTTCGGGAAAAACTTCGGGAAAGTCTCGCACAACAGGAATGTCCTTCAACTCCTTACCCTTGGCTTTCGTATTAACACATATGCCATGAAAGCCATGTAGTTTTTACTCAAGCACTTACGGGCCTTGATACAAGACATGAGTTTGAGTCTTTGGGACGATTTCTCCCCAAAGACCTTCAAAGTATCTCCAGTCGGTAACGGAATTCGGATACACTTCTCGAAACATAGAATTTCCGCACGGTGTTTGGCTAACCAATCCATGCCAATGATAACATCAAAGCTTCCCAATTGCATAGGAATAAGGTCGACGGAGAACTCGTTTCGTTAAGGCTTCAAGGTGCAGTCGCGTATCACGACATCAACGACATAGATTTTCCATCGGCGACCTCGACCGTGAAAGATCTCTCCAGTTTTGTACGCGGTTTAGAAAGTATAGGTTCGAATTCCAAGGACACGAAACTCCTATCGGCACCCGAATCAAACAATACAGATGCATAAGATTATTTACAAGATACGTACCTGTTTGGTAACAACCTATTATTGATATGATAAACATAATAGGAATTTTTTTTTGCAAGACAAGAAAAAGGACTAGAAGAAATTTAACGGCGTACCATTCACCACGTCGTTGTTGGCTTGCGTGGTTGGCGTTGATGTTGAAAGCCCTTCCACGAGCCGGTGGCACAGTTCCCGCATTGCGAGGACATTGAGGGCGAATATGGCCAGCCTCGCCACAGTTGTAGCAGGTTCGGTTGGTAAGCATGGCAGAGTTATTTGGTGCACGAAGACAGGTAGCCACCAAATGACCATACTTTCCACACAGCGAGCAGACTCGGCATGGAATGTTGCTTGAATGATGGTACTTGCACGTGTTACACATAGGATGTGGACCAGCATAAACTTTAGCCATGGGAGCTTGATTCGCAACCACCATTTGTTTTGAGGAGCATTAGGGGCGGTCACAGCGTAGTTGCGTGTCGGGGTGAACTTACGCTTCTTGTTTTGAGAAGATGACTCGGCCTTTACCTCCTTTGTTGCCTCGGGTGTCACCTTCACCATAGCCTTGGAACCCTTTGCCGACATCGTGCCAGCTCTTATATGATTCTCGGTGAGCTGTGCAGTGATAGTAATCGCTTCCTCTAAAGTTGTGGGCCTACTACCCACACAGCATCTTGAATTTGAGGTGGCACCCCCTTGATAAATTTCTCGATGTTACGGGGCACGGTGTCCACCATGTGTGGTAGAAGCATACTCAACTCATGATGTCGGGTGGAATAAGCCAAGTGATTCCCACCATCTTGTTTAAGGTTCCAGATTCCTCCTCCAGCTTTTGTAACTCGCTTCTTGGGCAGAACTTTTGGATCATAATATCTTTGAATTCCTCCCAGGGCATCGCCATTGCAACCTCAGTTCCCCGGTTTCTCTTTTCACTATTCCACCAAGTTAGCGCTCGTTGTTGAAGAACACTTGTGGCATAGCGAACCTTGAGCTCATCGGGGCACTCGCTAATAATAAATGTGTTCTCCATACCTTCAAACCACTCGAGAAGTCCCGTGGCTCCTTCTTTTCCACTAAAATAGTGGGTTTGCACGAGTTGAAGTGTTTGAAAGTGCAAGTACGATTGTTCCCGTGTTGATCATTCCCGTTTTGATTGTTGCTATTGTCTCCATTAGCACCACTATTGTTCCCATTGGTATTGTTGTTGCTATTAGCCATTAGTGTGCTATTAAGTTCAGCAACCATCGTCGGGAGAACGGCAGCCATTTGTCGTGCAATCATGGCAGCCAGCTTACGGTCGGAACTTCCACGCTTTCCATGGTGACGAGACATGCTGGATATACAAAATGAGTTAGTTACAGGAGCGGGGATAACAGAGGATAGTAGTTTAACAAAGATAAGCTAAGAGTTTTTAAGGTACACGGGATGTTTCCATTTGGTAACGCATTACCATTTGAAAACGTTGACACGTCAAGGTGAATTGACCCATTTACCTTAGAATTTGTGTATGTTGACCATAGTTTATCACTCATCCCAGAAATCCCCAGGTAAGCATAACTAGTCCGTAGGATTTATGCGATATGCTTGCCTTAGCCCGAGGGCCTTTTGCCAGGAAAACCAGGATACAGGTGTCTATGTGTCACACAATATTTCTTAGGTTCATAGAATCAAAACCTTGATGAGATTATACAGATTAGACGTAACGTCTAAAGATCCAAGTCATAACATAAACATAAGATTCCACGTGTCGACGAGAATAAGATTAAGAGAGTTCATGTTCGGGGGAGTCAAAGGGTCAAAGTTAAGTTTAGGGAGACAAATAACAATGTTTAGGCAATCCTATGCTAAGGCATCAAATTGCACATAAGAGGCATAGCATTATGTAGCATGAAAATATATAATTTACAAGATAGAAATATAATTCTATAAGGTTCATGCATACTATAGCCTAGGTCACCATTTCTAATAACCTAGATCCCTATAGTTATGGCTCTGATACCAATCTGTCACACCCCAACCTTGACGGCGGAAACGTCGAGGAGTGAGAGTTAAGATCGTTCACAGCCACATAACGCTATTTAATAAATCAAATATAAATTTAATCATAAAATTCAATTGTATCATTACATGTTTAAGTTCAAAGAAACAAACAAAATAACATAAAAGATAGCAAGTCATTTAATTCACTTATTTATCTAGGTCCATTCCTAGATGTGCAAGCTTCAATGTGTAGAAATCAACTTGGGCATTACCTGAAACATGTTAAAAATAAAAGGTCAACAATAATGTTGGTGGGCATTCTATAGTTTTAATACATAAGTATATATAAAAGATGGCAATTCAAGTCATAAGTTAGTGAATAAGTGATTAGGGATGTTATGAACAATGCAACAATCAAACCTCGACAAATGTTTTACAAGTCTCAAACGTTAAAAGTATTATACGATCAGCTAAGTGTACTTGGATCAACCAAGCAGGCTTGTCTTACCCATAGATCTATGACTTCGCTGGGCTAGCAATAGTTAATGATTGTACATATGCCATAACATGGTAATCACAAAAGTTCAACTAACCACAACTTTACATGATGATTGCCATAAGTTTACAAGTCTCAAATAAGTTACAAGTGCAAGATAATAAGTTAACATGTTTCACCCCAAAGTGTGAAAATAGGAAAAAAAGGGTTATAGAATACTCACATGATCAAATAATATATATTTGATGATAATAAGAATAGTATAAGCAACGGTTCAACGTAGTCTTTCACAATGCACCTAACACAAAAATATATTTACACGTTAAGTTAATTGTAATGGTTAGCGAATTTACTGAATTAAAGTTCAATTTGATGTTTGAGGCTTTGTCAAATATATTTAACAAATGGATATCAATATATATATATATATATAATATTTTTTTTGGGAACAATGTATTATATTTTATATAAAGATGTGAAATAAGAGTAAATTTTTATAAAGTTTGTAATAAAGAAATAAAATCTCATCGCTAAATAAAATAAGCACTTTTAAACAATAATTTATAATTGTATTTAAACAAATAATGTTTTAATGAGTAAACAATATTTAAAATCATTTTACCAAAAATTGCACTAGTTATATCATTTGTTTAAAATAAATATTAAAAAAATTTCAAGAAAATAGCGGAATGATTTAAAAATATTTGGATTTATAAAAGTATTTTTTAATATTATAATTTTCCAAAATTTTAAGGCCAAAAAGCCTTCTTAAAAAAAAGATGAGGCTGCCCGGGTTCGAACCCGGGACCTCATGGATGTGGGGGAACAGTCTTAACCAGTGAACCAGGGCAGTTGCCGTGCTAACTTTCGGTTTCAAAACATTAAGAACACAACACCCGAACAGCCTCCAATTCTAGGAACCCTAGAATGTTCTTGGATCAAATTAAAGATCAATTCGTGTTGTTAAGGCCAATGACCATGGGGCTTTCACTCCCCATGTAAAGTCGAGTATGTAGGTGCTTTTAATTACCCGGTATTGAAGCGTAGGCCACAAGAAACGATGATGAACAGGTCGCGACTAAGTATTGCTTGATCGATGCTCAATGTGATTATAAACAAATTAATTGCACAGGAGGCTTCCAATTGTACTAGATACGGAAAACGCTCTGTCAATTTCTGTTATGATGCTTGGACAATGGTTTTGATTGAGTTGCAGGTTCGTGATGACAAGTGATCGAATGAAAGGTTCTGGTATGCTTCAGTGGAATTGAGTTCGGCAGTAGTTTAGGATTAGTTTAACGTTCGATTAGGATCCATTTACTATGGTTATTATTGAGCTTAAATGATTGAACGGTCGATTGTTAAAGGTATCGGTTATGTAATCGATTGAGCTTAGTAACCGGCGTTTAATGTAAATTATTTGAGTATAACGGTTCGAAACATGTGTTAGGACGGTTTGGGGGTGATTTTGGATTCGGTAAACGCGGGTTTTGATGGTTTTGGGTGGTCGGAGAGTCGCCGGAGGTTGGCCGGACAGTTGGCCGGAAAAACGGGGGTGAGCGGGGGTTGGGTTATGTTTTAAGAATTTACAGAATTGGTCCCCCAAGTTTTAAATGTTTATTATTTTATGCAAAAACTCCCATATTAAGTTTCTAAAATGGCAAAAACCCCCCTCAACCTAATTACTTTAAGTTTTAACATTTTTAAGTTTAAAAATTTTATAAATTATTATCATTATAGTTATCATTTATTGTTGTTATATTATTAATATTATTTTTATTATTAACATGGTTATTTTTAATTAGATATTTTACCCTATTATTTATTCTTATGTTCAATTTAATGGATAAACTATAATCTTTTACATTAAAGGATCAAAGACTACTAATAGATAAACACAATAGCCCACAGTTTCATGACAAAGCATTAATAGTCCTTACCAGAAATAACAAGATTAACTATAGCTAACCAAAATACAAGATGTTACAGTCTCCCAAACTTAAAAGAATTTCGTCCCGAAATTAAGAATGAAACTAAGCAAACAAATACGGGTATCTCTCTTCATATGATCTTCACGCTCCCAAGTGAACTCGGCTCCACATTTGTTTTCCCAACGGACTTTAACGATAGGTGGTAGTTGTTCGGGTTTTCTTCAGGGTGCGATCCGTAATCTCCACAGGCTTCTCAACAAAGTGCAATGACTCATCAACTTGAATTTCCTCTAGTGGGACATGCAAATTTTCATCAGTCAAGCACTTCCTCAGGTTGAGACATGAAAGACAGGATGAACTCCGCTAAGTTCAGAAGGTAACTCCAGTTTGTAAGCCACTTTCCCAATTCTTTTCAAAATCTTGAAAGGTCCTACAAAGCGTGGGGCTAACTTACCCTTCTTCCCAAAACGTACAACACCCTTCCATGGAGAGACTTTAAGAAGAACCATGTCGTCGACTTGAAACTCCAATGGTTTGCGTCTTTTGTCGGCATAACTCTTTTGGCGACTTCTAGCCACCTCAAGATTATTTCGTATTTTGGAAATTTTGTCGGTCGTTTCTTGAATAAGTTCCGGCCCAGTGATAATATTTTCCCCAATGTCAGTCCAACAGATTGGGGAACGACATTTACGGCCATACAAGCCTCGAATGGTGCCATTTTGTACTTGAGTGATAACTATTGTTATACGAAAATCCGCGAGCGGTAAATGCGTATCCCAATCACCACCAAAATCAAGGACACAAAGTCGTAACAGATCCTCGAGGGTTTGGATGTTCGTTCGGTTTGACCATCGGTTTGAGGATGGTAAGCCGTACTTAAATCCAATTGAGTTCCCAAAAGCTCTTGCATCGAAGACCAGAAGTGTGAAGTGAAACGAGCATCTCGATCAGAAATGATGTGTAAGGGCACGCCATGACGACTCACAATTTCATCAACATAGATTCGGGCTAGCCTTGAACCTTGTACGTGTCTCGTATGGGTATGAAATGTGCTGTCTTGGTCAAACGGTCAACGATGACCCAAATGCTATCATGACCACGAGGTGTACGAGGTAACTTGGTTATGAAATCCATGGATATATGTTCCCATTTCCACATAGGAATTTCAGGTTGCTCAAGTAAACCACTTGGTCGTTGATGCTCGGCTTTACCCTTGGCACACGTGAGACACTTAGAAACATAAGATGCGATATCTTTCTTCATTCCAGGCCACCAATATTGACCACGCAGGTCCATGTACATCTTATCGGAGCCGGATGAACAGAATATCGGGTTTGATGAGCTTCGTTCATAATGAAGTGCCGAAGGTTGTCACGATTCGGGATCCAAAGTCGATTCAAGAAGTACCACATGCCGTTCGGTTTTGTCTCCAATTGTGACCGTACGTTAGTCATAAAATCTTCATTTTTCCTTCGTCGGTTAGTGCCACTTGTTGAGCCTCGCGAATGCACATCTCGAGGTCACTATCGATCCTTATGTTTTGAAGCATGATAGTAGCCTCATTGACATCCACATGAATCTCGGTATCTCGAGGTCACTATCGATCCAATTGTTACTGTTATTGTTACTGTCATTGTCACTGTCATTGTTACTGTTATTGTTACTGTTATTGTTACTGTCATTGTTACTGTCATTGTTACTATCATTGTTACTGTCATTGTTACTGTTAGTGTTACTGTTATTGTTACTGTTACTGTTACTGTCATTGTTACTGTTACTGTTACTGCTACTGTACTATTACTGTTACTGTTACTTTTATTGTTACTCTTAGTGTTACTGTTACTGTCACTGATACTGCTACTGTTACTGTTACTTTTGCTGTTACTGTTACTGTTACTGTTACTGTTACTGTTACTGTTACTGTTACTGTTACTGTTACTGTTACTGTTACTGTTACTGTTACTGTTACTGTTACTGTTACTGTTACTGTTACTGTTACTGCTACTGTTACTGTTACTGTTACTGTTACTGTTACCGTTACCGTTACCGTTACCGTTACCGTTACTGTTACTCTTACTGTTACTGTTACTGTTACTGTTACTCTTACTGTTACTGTTATTGTTACTTTTATTGTTCATGTTATTGTTGCTGTTATTGTTGCTGTTAGTGTTACTGTTACTGTTACTGTTACTGTTACTTTTACTGTTACTGTTACTATTACTGTTACAGTTACTGTTACTGTTACTGTTACTGTTACTGTTACTGTTTTGTTATTGTTATTGTTATTGTTATTGTTATGTTATTGTTATTGTTATTGTCATTGTTCCTGTCATTGTTACTGTCATTGTTACTGTCACTGTTACTGTTATTGTTACTGTTATTGTTACTGTCATTGTTACTGTCATTGTTACTATCATTGTTACTGTCATTGTTACTGTCAGTGTTACTGTTATTGTTACTGTTACTGTTACTGTCATTGTTACTCTTACTGTTACTGCTACTGTTACTATTACTCTTACTGTTACTTTTATTGTTACTGTTAGTGTTACTGTTACTGTTACTGATACTGTTACTGTTACTGTTACTGTTACTGTTACTGTTACTGTTACTGTTACTGTTACTGTTACTGTTAGTTACTGTTACTGTTACTGTTACTATTACTTTTACTATTACTGTTACTGTTACTGTTATGTTACTGTTACTGTTACTGTAACTGTTACTGTTATTGTTACTGGTACCGTTACTGTTACCGTTACCGTTACTGTTACGGTTACTCGTCTGTTACGGTTACTGTACTGTTATTGTTACTGTTACCGTACTGTTATTGTTACTGTTACTATTACTGTTACTGTTATTGTCACTGTTACTGTTATTGTTACTGTTACTGTTATTGTTATTGTTACTGTTACTGTTACTGTTACTGTTACTGTTACTATTAATGTTAATGTTACTGTTATTGTTTCTGTTATTGTTACTGATATTGTTACTGTTATTGTTCCTGTTATTGTTGCTGTTATTATTGCTGGCATTATTGCTGTTATTGTTGTTGTTATTGTTATTGTTGTTGTTGCTGTTAATGTTGCTGTTATTGTTGATGTTATTGTTGTTGTTATTGTTATTGTTACTGTCATTGTTACTGTCATTGTTACTGTCTTGTTACTGTCATTGTTACTCTCACTGTTACTATCACTGTTACTGTTACTGTCACTGTTACTGTTATTGTTACTGTTATTGTTACTGTCATTGTTACTGTCGTTGTTACTGTCAGTGTTACTGTCATTGTTAATGTACTGTTACCGTTACTCTTACTCTTACTGATACTGTTACAGTTACTGCTACTGTTACTGTTACAGTTACTGTTACTGTACTGATACTGTTATTGTACTGTTAGTGTTACTGTTATTGTTACTGTTACTGTTATTGTTATGTTATTGTTATGTTACTGTTATTGTTATCGTTATTGGTACTGTTATTGTTACTGTTATTGTTACTGTATTGTTGCTGTTATTGTTGCTGTTATTGTTACTGTTACTGTCACTGTTATGTTAATGTTACTGTTGCTGTTACTGTTGCTGTTATAGTTGCTGTTATTGTTGCTGTGATGTTGCTGTTAGTGTTACTGTTACTGTTACTGTTACTGATACTGTTACTGTTACTGTTACTGTTACTGTTACCGTTACTGTTACTGTTACTGTTACTGTTACTGTTATTGTTACTGTTACTATTACTCTTACTGTTACTTTTACTGTTATTGTTAGTGTTACTGTTACTGTTACTGATACTGTTACTCTTACTGTCACTGTTACTGTTAATGTTACTGTACTTTTACTGTTACTGTTACTGTTACTTTTACTGTTACTGTTACTGTTACTGTTACTGTTACTGTTACTGTTACTGTTACTGTTACTGTTACCGTTACCGTTACTGTTACTGTTACTGTTACTGTTACCATTACTGTTACTGTTACTGTTACTGTTACTGTTACTGTTACTGTTACTGTTACTGTTACTGCACCTGTACTGTTACTGTTTCTGTTACTGTTACTGTTACTGTTACTGTTACTGTTACTGTTACTGTTACTGTTACTGTTACTGTTACTGTTACTGTTACTGTTACTGTTACTGTTACTGTTACGGTTACGGTTACTGTTACTGTTATTGTTACGGTTACAGTTACCGTTACCGTTACTGTTACTGTTACTGTTACGGTTACTGTACTGTTATTGTTACTGTTACTGTACTGGTATTGTTACTGTTATTGTTACTGTCATTGTTACTGTCAGTGTTACTGTCAGTCTTACTGTCATTTTTACTGTTACTGTTACTGGTACTGTTACTGTTACTGTTACTGTTATGGTTACTGTTACTGTTACTGTTACTGTTACTGTTACTGTTACTGTTACTGTTACTGTTACTGTTACTGTTACTGTTACTATTACTATTACCGTTACCGTTACTGTTACTGTTACTGTTACTGTTACGGTTACTGTACTGTTATTGTACTGTTACTATACTGTTATTGTTACTGTTACTGTTACTGTTACTGTTATTGTCACTGTTACTGTTATTGTTACTATTACTGTTATTGTTATTGGTACTGTTACTATTACTGTTACTATTACTGTTACTGTTATTGTTACTGTTATTGTTACTGATAGTGTTACTGTTATTGTTCCTGTTATTGTTGCTGTATTATTGCTGGCATTATTGCTGTTATTGTTGTTGTCATTGTTGTTGTTATTGTTGTTGTTAATGTTGCTGTTACTGTTATGTTATTGTTGTTGTTATTGTTATTGTTATTGTTATTGTTATTTTTACTGTCATTGTTACTGTCATTGTTACTGTCATTGTTACTGTCATTGTTACTGTCATGTTACTCTCACTGTTACTGTCACTTTTACTGTTATTGTTACTGTTACTTTTACTGTTATTGTTACTGTTATTGTTACTGTCATTGTTACTGTCAGTGTTACTGTCATTGTTAATGTTACTGTTACCGTTACTCTTACTCTTACTGATACTGTTACAGTTACTGCTACTGTAACTGTTACTGTTACTGTTACTGTTACTGTTACTATTACTGTTACTGTTACTGTTACTGTTACTGTTACTGTTACTGTTACTGTTACTGTTACTGTTATTGTTAGTGTTACTGTTATTGTTATTGTTACTGTTATTGTTACTGTTATTGTTATCGTTATTGTTACTGTTATTGTTACTGTTATTGTTACTGTTATTGTTACTGTTATTGTTGCTGTTATTGTGCTGTATTGTTGTGTTATTGTTGCTGTTATTGTTACTGTTATTGTTACTGTTACTGTTGTTGTTACTGTTGTTGTTATAGTTGCTGTTATTGTTGCTGTTATTGTTGCTGTTAGTGTTACTGTAACTGTTACTGTTACTGTTACTGTTAATGTTACTGTTACTGTTACTGTTACTGTTATGTTACTGTTACTGTTACTGTTACTCTTACTCTTATTGTTATTGTATTGTTATTGTTATTGTTATTGTTATGTTATTGTTATTGTTGTTGTTATTGTTATTGTTATTGTTATTCTCATTGTTCCTGTCATTGTTCCTGTCATTGTTACTGTCATTGTTACTGTCATTGTTACTGTCACTGTTATGTTATTGTTAATATTATTGTTACTGTCATTGTTACTGTCATTGTTACTGTTATTGTTACTGTCATTGTCACTGTCATTGTTACTGTCAATGTTACTTTTACTGTTACTGTTACTGTCACTGTTACTGTTACTGTTACTCTTACTGTTACTGTAAATGTTACTGTTACTGTTATTGTTACTGTTACCGTTACTGTTACCGTTACCGTTACCGTTACTGTTACAGGTCTGTTACGGTTACTGTACTGTTATTGTTACTGTTACTATACTGTTATTGTTACTGTTACTATTACTGTTACTGTTATTGTCACTGTTACTGTTATTGTTACTGTTACTGTTATTGTTATTGTTACTGTTACTGTTACTGTTACTATTACTGTTACTGTTACTGTTATTGTTACTGTTATTGTTACTGATATTGTTACTGTTATTGTTCCTGTTATTGTTGCTGTTATTATTGCTGGCATTATTGCTGTTATTGTTGTTGTTATTGTTGTTGTTATTGTTGCTGTTAATGTTGCTGTTATTGTTGATGTTATTGTTGGTTATTGTTATTGTTACTGTCATTGTTACTGTCATTGTTACTGTCATTGTTACTGTCATTGTTACTGTTATTGTTACTGTTACTGTTACTGTTACTGTTACTGTACTGTTACTGTTACGGTTACTGTTACTGACTGTTACTGTTACTGTTACTGTTACTGTTACTGTTACTGTTACTGTTACTGTTACTGTTACTGTTACTGTTACTGTTACTGTTACTACTGCTACTGCTACTGTTACTGTTACTGTTACTGTTACTGTTACTGTTACTGTTCTGTTACTGTTACTGTTACTGTTACTGTTACTGTTACTGTTACTGTTACTGTACTGTTACTGTTACTGTTACTGTACTGTTACGGTTGCAGTTACCGTTACCGTTACTGTTACTGTTACTGTTACGGTTACTGTACTGTTATTGTTATTGTTACTGTTACTGTACTGGTATTGTTACTGTATTGTTACTGTCATTGTTACTGTCAGTGTACTGTCATTTTTACTGTTACTGTTACTGTTACTGGTACTGTTACTGTTACTGTTACTGTTACGGTTACTGTTACTGTTACTGTTACTGTTACTGTTAATATTACTATTACCGTTACCGTTACTGTTACTGTTACTGTTACTGTTACGGTTACTGTACTGTTATTGTACTGTTACTTACTGTACTATTATTGTTACTGTTACTGTTACGTTACTGTTATTGTCACTGTTACTGTTATTGTTACTATTATTGTTATTGTTATGTTACTGTTACTGTTACTGTTACTATTACTGTTAGTGTTATTGTTACTGTTATTGTTACTGATATTGTTACTGTTATTGTTCCTGTTATTGTTGCTGTTATAATTGCTGGATTATTGCTGTTATTGTTGCTGTTATTGTTGTTGTTATTGTTGTTGTTAATGTTGCTGTTACTGTTGATGTTATTGTTGTTGTTATTTCTATTGTTATTGTTATTGTCATTGTTACTGCCATTGTTACTGTCATTGTTACTCTCACTGTTACTGTCACTGTTACTGTTATTGTTACTGTTATTGTTACTGTCATTGTTACTGTCAGTGTTACTGTCGTTGTTAATGTTATTGTTACCGTTACTCTTACTCTTACTGATACTGTTACATACTCTACTGTAACTGTACTGTTACTGTTACTGTTACTGTTACTGTTACTGTTACTGTTACTGTTACTGTTACTGTTACTGTTACTGATACTGTTATGTTATTGTTACTGTTACTGTTATTGTTAGTGTACTGTTATTGTTATGTTACTGTTATTGTTACTGTTTGTTACTGTTATTGTTACTGTTATTGTTACTGTTATTGTTACTGTTATTGTTGCTGTTATTGTTGCTGTTATTGTTGCTGTTATTGTTGCTGTTATTGTTGTTGTTACTGTTACTGTTATTGTTACTGTTATGTTGCTGTTACTGTTGCTGTTATAGTTGCTGTTATTGTTGCTGTTAGTGTTACTGTAACTTACTGTTACTGTTACTGTTACTGTTATGTTACTGTTACTGTTACTGTTACTGTTACTGTTACTGTTACTGTTACTGTTACTGTTACTGTTACTGTTATGGACTATTATTGTTATTTTATAGTTATTGTTATTGTTATTGTTATTGTTATTCTCATTGTTCCTGTCATTGTTCCTGTCATTGTTACTGTCATTGTTACTGTCACTGTTACTGTTATTGTTATTATTATTGTTACTGTCATTATTACTGTCATTGTTACTGTTATTGTTACTGTCATTGTCATTGTCATTGTTACTGTCACTGTTACTGTTATTGTTACTGTTATTGTTACTGTCATTGTTACTGTCATTGTTACTATCATTGTTACTGTCATTGTTACTGTTAGTGTTACTGTTACTGTCATTGTTACTGTTACTGTTACTGCTACTGTTACTATTACTGTTACTGTTACTTTTATTATTACTGTTAGTGTTACTGTTACTGTTACTGATACTGCTACTGTTACTGTTACTGTTGTTGTTGCTGTTGCTGTTACTGTTACTGTTACTGTTACTGTTACTGTGTTGCTGTTACTATTACTGTTACTATTACTGTTACTGTTACTGTTATTGTTACTGTTATTGTTGCTGTTATTGTTGCTATTATTGTTGCTTTATTGTTACTGTTATTGTTGCTGATATTTGTTGTTATTGTTGCTGTTATTGTTACTGTTATTGTTGCTGTCATTGGTACTGTTACTCCACTGTTAGTGTTGTTGTTATTGTTACTGTTACTGTTACTGTTACTGTTACTGTTACTGTTATGTTACTGTTACTGTTACTGTTACTGTTATGTTACTGTTATTGTTATTGTTATTATTACTGATTGTTACTGTTATTGTTACTGTTATTGTTACTGTTATTGTGTTATCATTGTTACTGTCATTGTTACTGCTATTGTTACTGTAATGTTACTATTATTGTTCCTGTTATTGTTACTGTTATTGTTACTGCTATTGTTACTGCTATTGTTACTGTTATTGTTATGTTACTGTTATTGTTACTGTTATTGTTACTGTTATTGTTACTGTTATTGTTACTGTTATTGTTACTGTTACTGTTACTTTTATTGTTACTGTTAGTGTTACTGTTACTGTTACTGATACTGCTACTGTTACTGTTACTGTTGTTGTTGCTGTTGCTGTTACTGTTACTGTTACTGTTACTGTTACTGTTGCTGTTACTATTACTGTTACTATACTGTTACTGTTACTGTTATTGTTACTGTTATTGTTGCTGTTATTGTTGCTATTATTGTTGCGTTATTGTTACTGTTATTGTTGCTGATATAGTTGTTGTTATGTTGCTGTTATTGTTACTGTTATTGTTGCTGTCATTGGTACTGTTACTCCACTGTTAGTGTTGTTGTTATTGTTACTGTTACTGTTACTGTTACTGTTACTGTTATTGTTACTGTTATTGTTATTGTTATTATTACTGTTATTGTTACTGTTATTGTTACTGTTATTGTTACTGTTATTGTTGTTATCATTGTTACTGTCATTGTTACTGCTATTGTTACTGTAATGTTACTATTATTGTTCCTGTTATGTTACTGTTATTGTTACTGCTATGTTACTGTTATTGTTACTGTTATTGTTATTGTTACTGTTATTGTTACTATTATTGTTACTTTTATTGTTACTGTTATTGTTACTGTTATTGTTACTGTTATTGTTACTGTTATTGTTACTGTCAGTGTTACTGTTACTGTTAATGTTATTGTTACTGTTATTGTTACTGTTATTGTTACTGTTATTGTTACTGTCATTGTTACTGTTACTGTTAATGTTACTGTTAATGTTACTGATACTGTTACTGTTACCGTTACTGTTACCGCTACTGCTACTGTTACTGTTACTGTTACTGTTACTGTCACTGTTACTGCTACTGTTAATGTTACATTTACTGTTACTGTTACTGTTACTGATACTGTTATTGTTACTGTTAGTGTTACTGTTATTGTTACTGTTACTGTTATTGTTATTGTTATTGTTATGTTACTGTTATTGTTATCGTTATTGTTACTGTTATTGTTACTGTTATTGTTACTGTTATTGTTGCTGTTATTGTTGCTGTTATTGTTGCTGTTATTGTTACTGTTAGTGTTAATGTTACTGTTGCTGTTACTGTTGCTGTTATAGTTGCTGTTATTGTTGCTGTGATTTGATGTTAGTGTTACTGTTACTGTTACTGTTATTGTTACTGTTACTGTTACTGTCATTGTTCCTGTCATTGTTACTGACATTGTTACTGTCATTGTTACTGTCATTGTTACTGTCACTGTTACTGTTATTGTTATTATTATTGTTACTGTCATTGTTACTGTTATTGTTACTGTCATTGTCACTGTCATTGTTACTGCCACTGTTACTGTTATTGTTACTGTTATTGTTACTGTCATTGTTACTGTCATTGTTACTGTCATTGTTACTGTTAGTGTTACTGTTAGTGTTACTGTTTCTGTTACTGTCATTGTTACTGTTACTGTCACTGTTACTGTCATTGTTACTGTCATTGTTACTGTTATTGTTACTGTTACTGTTACTGTTACTGTTACTGTTATTGTTACTGTTACGGTTACTGTTACTGTTACTGTTACTGTTACTGTTACTGTTACTGTTACTGTTACTGTTACTGTTACTGTTACTGTTACTGTTACTGTTACTGTTACTGTTACTGTTACTGTCACTGTCACTGTTACTGTTACTGTTACTGTTACTGATACTGTTACTGTCACTGTTACTGTTACTGTTACTGTTACTGTTACTGTTACTGTACTGTTACTGTTACTGTCACTGTTACTTTTACTGTTACTGTTACTTTTACTGTTACTGTTACTGTTACTCTTACTGTTACCGTTACTGTTACTGTTACTGTTACTGTTACTGTTCCTGTTACTGTTACTGTTACTGTTACTGTTACTGTTACTGTTACTGTTACTGTTATGTTACTGTTACTGTTACTGTTACTGTTACTGTTACTGTTACTGTTACTGTTACTGTTACTGTTTCTGTTACTGTTACTGTTACTGTTACTGTTACTGTTACTGTTACTGTTACTGTTACTGTTACTGTTACTGTTACTGTTACTGTTACTGTTACTGTTATGGTTACGGTTACTGTTACTGTTGTTACTGTTACGGTTATAGTTACCGTTACCGTTAATGTTACTGTTACTGTTACGGTTACTGTACTGTTATTGTTACTGTTACTGTACTGGTATTGTTACTGTTATTGTTACTGTCATTGTTACTGTCAGTGTTACTGTCAGTGCTACTGTCATTTTTACTGTTACTGGTTATCGTTACTGTTATTGTTATTGTTACTGTTACTGTTATCGTTACTGTTATTGTTACTGTTATTGTTACTGTTATTGTTCTTTCTATTGTTACTGTTATTGTTACTGTAATTGTTACTTCTATTGTTATTGTTGTTGTTACTGTTATTGTTACTGTTATTGTTACTGTTATTGTTGCTGTTGTTGTTGCTGTTGTTGTTGCTGTTGTTGTTACTATTATTGTTACTGTTATTGTTACTGTTATTGTTACTGTTATTGTTACTGTTATTGTTACTGTTATTGTTCCTGGTATTGTTCCTGTTATTGTTGCTGTTATTGTTGCTGTTGTTGTTGCTGTTATTGTTACAGTTTTGTTACTGTTATTGTTACTGTTATTGTTACTGTTATTGTTACTGTTGTTACTGTTATTGTTATTGTTACTGTTATTGTTACCGTTACTGTTACTGTTAATGTTACCGTTACTGTTACGGTTACTATTACTGTTACTGTTACTGTTACTGTTACTGTTATTGTTACTATTAGTGTTACTGTTACTGTTGTTGTTGCTGTTGTTGTTGCTGTTGTTGTTACTGTTATTGTTACTGTTATTGTTACTGTTATTGTTACTGTTATTGTTACTGTTATTGTTCCTGTTATTGTTCCTATTATTGTTGCTGTTATTGTTGCTGTTGTTGTTGCTGTTATTGTTACAGTTATTGTTACTGTTATTGTTACTGTTATTGTTACTGTTATTGTTACTGTTATTGTTATTGTTACTGTTACTGTTATTGTTACCGTTACTGTTACTATTACTGTTACTGTTACTGTTACTGTTACTGTTTCTATTACTGTTACCGTTACTGTTACTGTTACTGTTAGTGTTACTATTAGTGTTACTGTTACTGTTATTGTTATTGTTACTGTTATTGTTACTGTTATTGTTACTATTAGTGTTACTGTTATTGTTCCTGTTATTATTCCTGTTATTTTTGCTGTTATTGTTGCTATTATTGTTGCTGTTATTGTTGCTGTTATTGTTGCTGTTAGTGTTACTGTTATTGTTACTGTTATTGTTACTATTATTGTTACTGTTACTGTTACTGTTACTGTTACTGTTATTGTTACTATTATTGTTACTGTTACTGTTATTGTTACTGTTATTGTTACTGTTATTGTTACTGTTATTGTTGCTGTTATTGTTATTGTTATTGTTGCTGTTATTGTTCCTGTTATTGTTGCTATTACTGTTGCTGTTACTGTTACTGTTACTGTTACTGTTATTGTAGCTCTTACTATTACTGTTACTGTTCCTGTTCCTGTTACTGTTACTGTTACTGTTACTGTTGTTGTTATTGTTACTGTTATTGTTACTGTTACTGTTACTGCTACTGTTACTGTTATTGTTACTGTTATTGTTACTGTTAGTGTTACTGTTACTGTTACTGTTATTGTTACTGTTATTGTTACTGTTATTGTTGCTGTTATTGTTGCTGTTATTGTTGCTGTTATTGTTACTGTTATTGTTACTGTTATTGTTACTGTTACTGTTACTGTTACTATTACTGTTACTGTTACTGTTATTGTTACTGGTATTGTTACTGTCATTGTTACTGTCATTGTTACTGTTATTGTTACTGTCATTGTTACTGTCATTGTTACTGTCATTGTTGCTGTCATTGTTACTGTCATTGTTACTGTCATTGTTACTGTCATTGTTACTATCATTGTTACTGTTATTGTTACTGTTATTGCTACTGTTATTGTTACTGTTACTTTTACTGTTACTGTTACTGTTACTGTTACTGATGGCCATAATTTTGAATCAATTACAATTTGATGGCCTTGTTGGTCTTGGAGTCCCTGCTCCAGCTGTTTTAGCTTAGGTATACTCCCGACATAACTCAGACCCTACTCTTAAAGGGGTTGCTCGGATGCTAAAACTCAAGCAGAGGGAACCCACAGCCTCCACTTCAAGATCCAAAGTCCCCACCAAACCCAAATCCAAAAAGCCAAAAAGGCTACTCAGGGAGATGAGTCCCCTGAGGATGCCCCTGTACCACAAACACAGGAACTACATACTGGTTATAACCCCCCAGTTATGTCCAAGACTCAACCTGCTGAAGCCGCATAGGTATCCAGTCAACAGGATCCTGTTGCAACCACAATTGGGGACCCATATTTCTGGAACCTCTCTCAATTGAGGGGGTTACCATTGAAGAGCACCTCTCACCCCAGGTGCATTCTGCTTCAGACCAATCTCCACATGCAACCGCCCCTCAAAACCCAACACTAATCGTTGCTAAAGTGCTGAGTCAGTTGCATTCCTCACCCCCTCCCCAGAAACCACTTACCACTGGGAATACCTCAACTATTGAGGGGGAGGACCAAAATGCTTCTGATAACCCACAGCACAAGGGTTACAATGTTCAATCTCCAAGTATAGAAACGGAGGTTAGAACATCTGGTAAGGCTGCCACTTCTACTGATTCCCCAAATGATCAGGATGAAGTTGGTAGCATCCATAAGACCTTACCAGAAGCAACTGCCAATGAAGGACACAGTCCTGAGGCAGGAAGTCCCCAGTACCAAGAACAAGGGGCACATGCTTCTACTGATCTACACTCAGAGCATGTACATCCTGATTCAATCAGGAGGTCAGGTGATTCAGCACAGACTGATGATGACCTAGGCTTTTTCTATGATGTATTAGCCCATAATACCATCCTAGAGACTGAGGTGAGCAGACTCAAAGAGTTGCTAGACAACATGTCTCAGGATCAAAGTCCATCTACCTCACAAACCCCACAGATGGCACCTTCCATTGAAGGTTCCCCAAACACTGAGCCTACACACTTAACTGAGCCACCAGCCACTACTTTTGGCACCACCTCTCAGGGACAGAACCCCTCTGAGCAGATGGTTGCTATCTTTCAAAACTCCTTACCTCTCATCACTCCCATCATCACTGACATAGTGCATAAAGCCATTGATGAGAGGATATCCTCAAATCTACAAACCCTCATTGATGATGCTGTTCATAAATCCCTTTCTGCCTTTCAAGCCCCTGATCCCAATGCAACCAAAAAGGGGGAGACTTCCAAGTCTAAGGCAGTGAAAGAAAAGAAAAGAAAAAGAGTTGATGATGAGAAAGAACCTGCAAAAGAGAAGGAGGTGGAGAAAGAACTGATCTCAGAACAGCTGATCACATATAAAAGAAAGAAAAGTGCTGAGTCCAAAGCTGATGAAGATAAATCCTTAGAAGATCTTGTCAAAGATGCTGATGAAGCTCACAACAGATCCATGAATAAAATATAGATCAGCTCTTTCGACAAGGTCATGACACAGCCACACTAGACACTGAGATTAGAAGGCTGGAAATAGAAGAGATTCAAGCTAGATGGCCGGTTATAGTGTGTTGGAAAGGGAAAGATTGGAGATAATGATCAGATTCATTGCCAAATACCTTGGAAGATCATTAATAGAGATAAAGGCCTGGTCCAGAGATAGTATCTTGGAGATTACCAAGAAAATCTGCTCTGTTGGAGGCTATAATAAAGGGTTGATCATCGAAGCACTGGATGAAACAGGTGCAGGGAAGAGAACTGAAATGGCAAAGCTCTCCAAAGCCAAAGTCACCACCAAAATGCTAAGTCAGTCTTCTCACACTCCCACTCAAACATAATCCTTATCTCTAAAATCTCCCAAATCTATCCCTAAACCAAAGCCACCCACAACTCAACCCACAAAACCAATCCCTTTACCCCAAAAACCACCTCAAACCTTACCCAGTGATGCACCCAGAAGGAGGAGAAGGGTGTTGAGGGTAGAAGAAGATGAAGAAGAGGATGATGATGATGATAGTCTGCCAATCTCTGCTGTTCTCAAACTCAAATCACCTGAGCACAGAAGTCAACAAGTGATTACTCCTGACTTGCAAATGCAGATGGTGAAGGTAAAGATTGAAGAAGCAGAACAGCAGAAACAGCACGATGAGAAGTTTCTCAAGATAGTTGATAAGGATTTCCCTCAGTCCTCATCCATTCAAGAAATGAAGAAACAGGCTCTGAGGCTGTACACTCTTAGACATACCTTTTAACATAAAAAAGAAAGAGTGCGGATCTGGCCAGACCCCAGGGTAAGTTCTAGAATTCATAAGAAGAATATACCAAGTAGATATCATGGCCAAGTGAAGAAGACCTTGAATGCTGCAATTACATTGGCCATGGTAGTTTCACCCTCGGAAATCATTGAAGAATTCAAGAGAGCTCACAACTCCAAGACAACCCCTCAATCTATTCTTGAGAACAAAATGATCAAGAAGGGGTTGTTATACAAAAGACTTGAAGATCTTCAGAAGAGTGAACTCCAGTTGTTGCTTGAAGGCTCTCACCCTGATGAATTTGCTTACAGAGAGCTAACAACTGTGGAGTTGAAAAATGGAAAGACAGTGAGATACCTGTCTGAGTATCATGGCCCAAAGTTCTTCTTTGAGGGAGAAGCAGAAGAACTCACCAAGGAGGAACAAGTTGTTCTCCTTGAGGCCTATGCTAGTGAGTCTTATAGACTCATTCATGGGAATTAGGTTCATGGTTGGGATAAGACTCTATGTTCAGTTTCCCCAAAACAGAGTTCCCTTCCATACTTAGGCAATCAAAAGATTAGAAACCTTTTCCCGGCCTATGCTTAGCTGATTACCTCTGAAGCTGATCAAGAGGGTGTTTCTGCCAAGAATAAGTGGGATCATCAATAAGTTTAGAGGTTTTGGCTGCATTGGTTCAGGGGGAGTTTGTTGGACCAAAAAAACAATGAGCCTGATCAGAAAAACCTCTAAGTCCCACAAACATTAAAATTGTTGAAGAAGATCATAACAACTGAAGACATCAGTTGATTACAAGGTCTGAAGACAAAGTCTGAAGACAAGAACTGAAGACAAGAACTGAAGACAAAGTGTGAAGCTATCAGCTGAAGACAAAGTCTAAAAGTAAAGTACTGAAGACAAAGTCTGAAGCTATCAACTGAAGACAAAGTCTGAAAGTAAAAGTCTGAAGAACAAAGTCTGAAGAACAAAGACTGAAGACAAAGACTGAAGACCAAAGTGATCAGTAGTTGTCACAACAGCTGAAGTTATCAACCTCAGTAGTTGTGATGGTTCGTTTCAGTACTTGTAATTTACTTTTCAGTAGTTATAGTTTCAGTAGTTTTATGTTTCTTGTACTTAGCATTCTCTGAGATGTAATCAGTAGTTGAGAACATTCTCAGTAGTTTACATAGTTTCAGTAGTTTGAATAATTTTGTTAGATGTCACTATCAAGTGACATCAGCAGACGTCACATCTCCTATATAAGGGATGTTGACCTAGTTGTAATGTGTGACATTGAGCCACCACGAAAGCATATGAATGAAATATCTCTCTTGCAGAATTCTCTTTCTTATAACCATTTACTGTTACATTGAATATAAATTGTGTTCTTGTGAATTGTTTAATTCGTTGTTTGAATTTCTGCTGCAATACTCTCTAATTAATCAAACTCAGATCACTGATCCTAACACCCATACCTATGGACCATACGCATGAATACATCATGCTTATGGACCAGTCGCATGACTGATCCAGGAGACTGGATCAGTCGTATGATTGAGACATAAGATTGACTCAATCGCACGACTGAGCCTTCAGTTGTACGTATGGATCAATCGTATGATTCAGTCGCACGACTTAACCATGCTAATGGTTCAGTCATACGAATGGAAACCACTAACCTATAATACCACCTAATTAGTGAAAAGAAAAAAACACTAGGAGAGATACTTCGCATACAAATAAACCCTAGCCGTCCAGAGAGTCCCAAACAGCCTGTCCAAGTTCATAATTCGTTCCTGATCGATTTCTACTCGTTTTTAATGTTTAGTTCAATCTTATATTGATCAGGTTATCATTCTCACTGATTGCATCACCAATCAAATAGGATTCCGCATTATTTGATCCGGTATAAACGCAGAATCAGTTAGTACTCCGTTCGTACACGGTCCTCCCTAACAAGTGGTATCAGAGCCTTGGCTCTTGATTTTGTGTTTGATTCAATTAGGTTTGGTGTCAAAAACCTATGTTTTAATAAAAAGAGTCACCAAGTTGCTTCAAAGGTGTTTTTCGACGTTTTCTAGCATTAAAGTTTCGATTTTTCACTATACGGCAGATTAGGGTTCCTAGAAAAAATGTATTTTGTGTCGAAGTGTCAAAATTTTTGATTTTGCAAAAACAGCATCCTTCAGTTGCACGATTAGCTCATTCGTACGATTAAACTCATTCTTATACTCCATTTGCACGATTGAACACAGTCGCATAACTCATTCGCACGACTGAACAACTCCAGTCGTTGGATTCTAATCGTCCTGTTCCTACGCACGACTGACTCCAATTGCACGATTGAATGCATTCGTACTCATCATTCGCAAGAGTGATCCATACTTATAGTTCATTCGCACAAGTGATCCATACTCAAAGTCCATTCGCATGATTGAAACTGTCATGTTCTTCAAGTACCAAGTTTATAGAAATGGAAGTTCAGTTTGTTACGTTTACTGCAGGAAACGACTCACGCATCCAGAATCTACAACTTTTGGAGAATGAGATTGGTAATCATAACAAACCGCCTAAGCTGTTAACGTTATATGAATATCCTCAATGGAAACAACGGTTTGAGATTTACTTAAATAGAGTTGATCCCAATCTTTGGACATCCATTGAGACTTGTTACACAATACTAGTCAGTGCTAATAGAGTCAAGTTAACCTTGCCAGGAATAAGTGAGGCTCGGAAGATTCTCTTCAATGCTTAGAAGAAAGTTTATGCCCTGTTGACTCAGTCGATACCGAAGGACATCTTTCATCAGTTCTCTGAGAATAAGCAAGCTAAAAAGCTATGGGAGGCATTGGAGAAGAGGTATGATGGAAACGCAATGTTAAAGGCACTGAAGGCTAAAGCTCTCAAGAAGGAGTTTGATAATTTCTCTTCGATAGGGAATGAGAGCTTAGATGATATCATTGATGGATTCTATCATCTAATGAGTGAGTTGCACACTCATGCATAACCACATCAATGGAAGATAAAGTTTCAAGTTTTGCTGATGGGTTGATTGAGAAATGGGATTCATTTGTGTCTAATCTGAGACAGAGCGACGTTCTTGTGACATTAGACATAAATGACTTCATCCTGAAGTTAAGGGAGGAAGAACTGGGGATTTGACAAAACCAAAGTCACGTGCTTCAACTATGGTGAAAATGGGCATTTTAAACATGAATGTGTAAAGCCCAAGAAAACTAGAAATGGAAACCCATTTCCCACATTCAACCATCAAGACAAGGATGTGACTGGAACTGCTTCTTCAAGCAAAGAGACAAAGGCTCTAACTGCTCATGGTGATGAGGACAAGACTGGTCCTTTTGATTTGTTTCTCCTAGAGAATCAAATATTGCCTTTGTTGAAGCATTAGACGATGGGTCTGCTAGTGAAGGTGAGATTGCAGTTGAGCAAGCGATGTCAGATACCGAAGAAGCTGTGAACGTGGTAAATCACTTGGTTGAGGAAGATCTCAGAGCAACAAGTTCAGAATCTCAGCCACCAAAGGGTCTAACTCTGCTTTGATGGCTGATTCAACTGATTCCTCACAGGTAAGTTTTTTAGATCAATTATTTGCAAAACATGCATGTTCTGAATGTGAAAAATTTAGAGAAAGCATTGATCTGAAATTTGCTAGGTTACTAGAACACAATGATAACTTAGTAAATGATTTACAACTCTACACTGAAGCTAATCGTATATTATAACATAATGAGTGCAGTTTCAAAGAAAAGATAGAACTTTTAGGGAAACAACTAAGGGAAGCCGAGGTGTTGCTCTAAATCAACCAAATGATATAAAGTTTTGTTCAAATCCTTTAGAAGAAACCAAAAAGGAAAAAGCAATTTTGGAAATCGAGGTTAATTCTTTAAAACAAAGACTACATAGTTGGGCTAGTTCTTCTCATATAGTTCAAAACTTAGTGAAAGAATGAAATAATGAGGAAGGTTTGGGTACAAAGTTGTTCCACCACCACATGATATCCTTTTGAATACTAAATATAGACCTATCAATAACAATCTAGTAAAGGATCATGTGGTGTCCACTCCTCTGGTTAGTGATTCTGATTCCACTGGTAAACCGGTGAAATCTGGCACTAAACAGAAGGATTCTATTTTGAAATCAAAAGGAAATATGCCAGTTGAGAATATGGATGATGAAATTAAAAGGGTTAATGTAAGGTCATATTCACAAATATCGATTTTAGAACCCAAAATGACTAAACCAGTTAACCAAAAACGTGTTAATCATCAAAGTCCAACCAAAGTGCAAGTTAAGATGTTCAAAACGTTAAAACAATTAATTTTGTTAATAAAGCTGAAACATCTAAAAGAGAAGTGACAAAACCCAACCAGACACACCTCACACCTTCACCTAATTCAACACCACATAAAAGTTTTCTTCAAGCTGTAGAAGCGAGATCTTGCTACAGTTGTGGAAAACGAGGACATATCTCTTCTAATTGTCCTTATTATCAGACACCCAGAAAGAAAATTGAACTTTGTGATGAAAAATAAAGTTTTTCTAAAATGGGATCTAATCCACCTAAGAGTGTTAGTGAACCTAAAGTTCAAACAATAAGTCAGTCATCTGTTTATCACAAACAGGCCTTACAAAAAACTGGCTTATGGAAAGAAAAATCAAGTATAGTGTTTGATTGTGAGGACAATAAGAAGAAAGATACGCCCTCACCCTCTAAATGACAATGGGTTGAGTTTATGATGTGTGATTCCTCTGGGTCACCCAAGTCAGTTAAGGCTTGAGTCCAAATCTAAACTAATAAGTTTCTTTGAATGTGTAGGCGGCCAGGCACATGATAAGGAACTTATCTCTTCTTTTCAATGCCAAACAAATTAAAGGGGGACATGTTTCATTTGCTGGGAACAAGGGAGGTTACATTGCGGCTCAAGGCGAAGTGGGAAATGAGAAAGTAAAATTTGATAAGATCAACTACGTTGAACAATTACAGAACAACTTACTTTCAGTCTCCCAGATTTGTGATAAAGGTTTCAAAGTTGTATTGACAAAAAAAGTTCTACATGTTGATGAATGATTATGTGATTGAGGAGGATAAGGTTCTTATGTCAGCTTCAAGATATAACGACTTGTATGTCTTGGATCTATCAAAAGCCTCCACAACTGATCACACTATTCAATGCTTCTTGTCAAATGCAACTGGGAGAGATACTTCACATACACGTAAACCCTAGCTGTACAGAACGTCCCAAACAGCCTGTCCAACTTCATAGTTCATTCTGATCAATTCCTACTCGTTCTTAACATTTAGTTCAATCTTATATCGATCGGGTTATCGTTCTCACTGATTGGATCACCAATCAAATAGGATTCCGCACTATTTGATCCGGTATAAACGTAGAATCAGTTAGTACTCCGTTCGTACATGGTCCTCCCTAACAAGTGGTATCACTTGGTTCAGAATGATTTAGTGAATAGAGTAACAGTCAAGAATTTCCAACTTCCAGATTTTTGTATAGCATGCAAGAAAGGGAAACAGACCAAGAAGTCTCACAAGGCAAAGAAAGTGAATTCTATTGATATGCCTCTCAAGCTTCTACACATGGATCTGTTTGGCCCTGTCACTACAAAGAGCATTGTTGGAGATCTGTATTGCTTTGTAGTAACTGATGATTACTTAAGATTCTCATGGGTGATGTTTCTGAAATCCAAATCAGAGACATTTGAATCATTCAAACATCTAGTAACTACATTGGAATCACTCTACAAGCTAAAAGTAAGGCAGATTCAATCAGACAACAGCATAGAGTTCACGAATCAATGGATGGAGGAATACTATAGAGAAAGAGGAATTTTTCATCAATTCACCTCTGCCTACACTCCCCAGATGAACGGCATAGCCGAAAGGAAGAATCGGAGCTTGATGGAGACTGTCAGGACAATGCTAGCCGACTCGAAACTGCCTATTCAATTCTATAATGAGGCAGTGGCTAATGCTTGTTACATGCTCAATCGAGTCCTAGTGGTCAAACGACATGGGAAAACATGTTATGAACTGCTCCAGCGACGTAAACCTAACTTGGAGTATCTAGAACCGTTTGGCGCACCATGCATGTTGTTGAAGAAAACTCAGACTGAGAAGTTTAGTGAGAAGGCAAAAGAAGGTATTTTTCTCGGATACAGTATACCAGACAAGAGAGTTTACAACAACTCAACAGGTCAGGTAGAAGTGTGGTGCAATGTTGATGTTCAAAGATACACCACCCCCTTTCTGGAAAAGGACCCTCTTTCTTTTTCGACTATGATGGATTCTTTAAATCCTTCAATTTACCGCCTTCTCCTACTGATGATGAGTTGTCTGCCACAATGATGTACGATGTTCTGAACACTCCACAACCAGACGCGACAGCAACGACTCCTTTAGATGATACTTCTAGCCCATCAGGGGGAGAGCTTGAAGTAAGTGATTCTTCCTCTGATGATGAAGCAGTTGAGGCTAAACATATGGACTAGGAGAAACAAGTTCTTACTAATGAAAGTACACAAGCATCAAGTCCTGATGCCTCTAACACTTCTGAACCTCATACTCCAACAGCTACAGATACTAAACCAGGGTTTCACAATCTGGATAATGAAGTAGTTGTTCCCACCACTCTCAGATCTCGACTTAATGTTTATCATCCCTTGGAAAATGTCATTGGGGATGTTCGATCAGGAGTACAGACAAGAAATCAGCTATATTCAGCTGATTATGTCTCAGTCATGGAAAAAGGATATCTTCATGGTGCGTATCGATGTTTTGTGTCTTAATTTGAGCCAAAATATGTGAGTGAAGCCTTAAACGATGAGGCATTGGTCAGTGCAATGCAAGAAGAACTTTAACAGTTCAAGAAGTTAGGAGTATGGACCCTTTTGGACAGACCAAAAGGTGCTAAAGTGATAGGCACTAAATGGGTGCTGAAGAGTAAGAAAGATGACCAAAGGGTCATAATCAGGAATAAGACTCGACTTGTAGTTCAAGGATCTCGACAAGCCGAAGGCGTAGATTACAATGAAGTGTTTGCACTGGTGACAAGGATGGAAGCAATACGTATATTTCTAGCCTATGCATCCTACATGAAGATTAAAGTTTATCAACTAGATGTGAAGAGTGCATTCCTTCATGCTGAAATCCATGAAACAGTCTATGCCAGTCAACCCGAAGGATTTGAGGATCCGTATCATCGGCATAGAGTTTACAAACTAGACAAGGCTCTTTACGGGCTCCATTAAGCCCCTAGAGCCTGGTATGAGAAACTCTCAACTCATCTTCTAAAACACGGTTTTCGCAGAGGAGTTATTGATTGTACATTGTTCATCAAAGAAAAAGATGGAAATTTACTGCTGGTACAGATATATGTGGATGACATAATCTTCGGTTCCAAAAACAAAGAATTATGTAAAGAATTCGAATTTGTAATGAAAGCAGAGTTTGAGATGAGTGCCATGGGGGAGATGAAGTTCTTCATTGGCTTATAGGTGGATCAGACACCAAAGGGAATCTTCCTGCATCAGTCCAAATATGTAGGAGATATCCTTAGTCAATTCAACATGGAGAATGCTTCAGCAGCTGGAACTCCACTTGCCACGAACCATGACGTGGCACCCGATGAAAATGGTGATCTGGTTGATGCCACCATGTACAGAGGAATGATTGGATCTCTCATGTACCTCACAGCATCACGTCCTGATATCATGTACGCCACGTGTCTTTGCTCCAGATATCAAGCAAAACCAAAAGTAAATCATCTCATCAGGGTTAAAAGGATTTTGTTATCTAAAGGGTACTCCAACACTCGAGTTGTGGTATCCTCATGATGATGACTTTGAGCTTACAACGTATAGTGACTCGGACTATGGTGGTTGCAAGATGAATTACAAGTCAACATTAGTGGGATGTCAGTTCTTTGGTAGACGTTTAGTCACCTGGCAGTGTAAGAAGTAGACCTCAGTTTCTCTGTCAACATGTGAAGCTGAATACATTGCTGCTTCAAGTTGCTACTCGTAAATCATTTGGATTCAACAGCAAATGCGCGACTACGGTTTGCAATTTTCTAACACCCCTATTTTTGTTGATAATTCTGCTGCAATTGCTATAACCAAAAAACCAATCCAACACCCAACAAAACACATTGGTATTAAATATCACTTTATACGTGACTGTTTTGAAAAGAAATTAATCGATGTGGTTAAAACTAATACTGTTTTTCAATGCGCCGACCTCTATACAAAAGCATTCGACAAACCTAGGTTTTTATATCTTTTAGAGGTCAATGGCGTGATAAAGTGTTGGAGCATATATAGTCATATATAGTGTGTCCGTAGCTTGTCGAATAGTCTAGGCTTAATGTTATACACTTGATATGTTGTAAATACATGAAACTGGTTCATTCGCAAGAGCATATGCGAATGAGACTCAGTCGTACGACTGAGCCATGCTAATGGACCAATCGTGCGACTGAGAGATGCGATTGGGACATTCGTAAGACTGAACCATAAGTATGGTCCAGTCGTACGATTGAACCATACGCATGGTCTAATCGCACGAATGGGCCCAGTCGCATCTAATATGGGTCGAGGCCTATATATACCAGTTTTAATGTGTAGAGAGATTGAGGATTTTGAGAGGAAGTCTGCCCGGAGCCTAGGGCTGCCGGATGAGAGGGGAGATCATGCTCGATCTTCCCCTTGCCAAGAGTCTTGATTCTTATGTTGTAACGAGCTTGTAATCGTTAGGTTTTATCAATGAAACCATTCAATTATAGTTCGTATTATTGTTTGACTTTTGGTTTGATGTTGTTTATCCTTCCGTCAAGAACATGCTCGGATGTTTATCGATCCAAGAAACCGACTTTACAATTAGTATCAGAGCCGGTTACTGCTGGAATGATCTAACAATCATTCTAGCAACCCGAGCTCTTGATTTCTGGATCAAAGTTCAGATCTTGACGTTAAACCCACTTCCTGTTCTTCGTGTTTTGCTCAGATCTTGTTACGTGTGTTGCTTCTATGTTAAAATCGAATTCGAAACCATGTTCCTATCACCCTTTCGAATGTGATGATGTCTACCTTGTTTCGGTTCATGTTGAATTCGTCAGATTAGGGTTTTGGGCAGCCCTGTTGGCTGCAGATCTGAAAATCTGCGTGTAGACCCGTTCATGCGACCGGGCCATGCGAATGGACATTCGTACGACTGGACCATGCGAATGGACCATTCGTGCGACTGGACCAGTCGTATGTTCAGTCGTGCGACTGGACCAATCGTATGTTCAATCGCATGAATGAGCCATCCGCATTGACTCATCCGCATTTGTTCCAGACCAAAAAAAAGAGTCTGGAACAGCTTCTTGCACAGATTTGAGGATGAGCAAAGCATATTGACCCTGAGGTTCTTTTGTCAAATAAGTTTGATGTGTACCCCATTATTCGTCAGACTTCCAGAATAGGTGAATGTAATTGGAACACGAAAGAGAGAAGAGAAGATGTTAGCAGTTGGTGCTGATTTTACGGGGTAGTCAGGAGCATCTGACTACTATGGGCCAATCAAGTTATATTTATCCGCACAGAGAGGATTCTCCTTCTTAAGGGGAATCCATGTATAGAGAAGTGAAGATGCAATCAGAAAGTGATGATGTGAACTGGTTTCCGATGATGAATCTTCGTGCATGCTGATTTGGTTGATATTGTCAGCTGTGGATTGGAACCTTCAACCTTTTGCCCAATACACCGTGTGAAGACGCAAGGAGAGCACAATGTCTATATATTGGGATATGCTGAATGTGAGGGGGAATTTCTGCAGGTGGTGATGTTAATCAGGTTAGCCTGTGTGAAGATTGAAGCAATGGAAAATTGTTCGTGTCATTATCTGGAAAAATCAGGTCATATGGGGAATCTTGCTGCTATGATGGTGTTCTACAAAGTAAACGAAAGTTTTTATGCCTAAATTCATTTTCAGGAATATGGTAGTAACCTGACGGATCGGCAATGTTGGCTAATATGGTTTTCGTTTGATTCTATTGACAACCAGAGCAAAGATTGACTGAAGATTGTAAGAGGTGTTATCTACTATTCGCAAGCAACGTCCAAGGGGGACTTTGTTGGAGCATATATAGTCATATATAGTGTGTCCGTCCCTTGTCGAATAGTCTAGGCTTAATGTTATACACCTGATATATTGTAAACACATGAAACTGGCTCATTCGCAGGAGCATATGCGAATGAGACTCAGTCGTACGACTGAGCCATGCTAATGGACCAGTCATGCGACTGAGAGATGCGATTGGGACATTCGTAAGACTGAACCATAAGTATGGTCCAATCGGACGATTGAACCATACGCATGGTCCAATCGCACGAATGGGCCCAATCGCATCTAATATGGGTCGAGGCCTATATATACCAGTTTCAATGTGTAGAGAGATTGAGGATTTTGAGAGGAAGTCTGCCCGGAGCCTAGGGCTGTCGGATGAGAGGGGAGATCATGCTCGATCTTCCCCTTGCCAAGAGTCCTGATTCTTATGTTATAACGAGCTTGTAATCGTTAGGTTTTATCAATGAAACCATTCAATTATAGTCCGTATTATTGTTTGACTTTTGGTTTGATGTTGTTTATCCTTCTGTCAAGAACATGCTCGGATGTTTATCGATCCAAGAAACCGACTTTACAAAAAGAAAAGTTATATGATTCATGAGATGATAGTTCTTAGTCTGACATTTAGTTTCTTTGTTTATTAGTTATTTTCTTTTATTTTATTTTTATTTTCCTGTCTATTAAAATCCAAAAACGCAAAAAGATTTTCGATTTTAGTATTTTAGATGGAGAATAGTTTGAGGTTAGTATTTAATTCGTTGCAGTACTTAAATATTTAAAAGAAATGAGGGGGAGGGCAGTTTAGCTAAAAGAAGTGAAATCAAATCTGTGATTATGATTCAAAGTCTATGGAAAATGATAGTACACAGGGAACAAATTGTTTGGGACTTCAAAACTAGTCTGCTCAAAATGCGAAATTCAAAGTACAAGTCTGAGAAGTAAGCACAACTAAAGAAAAATGATAGTTAAACTAGTCTGCTACTGAGGTAACATAGAGAAAGTAGACCTAGAGGTTGCTAGTTCATTATATGATGCGTTGGTAGATTCAACACAATAGATGAGTAGGCTTCATTGGTGAATTAAAATTCAAACTAACTTGTTCAACTTGCTGTGGGTTCTCATCTTATTCCTGGTTAACACAATCAACGCATTTCCAATAAGGGGTGACGAGCAAAATAAACGCCACAAATGTGTGCGGATGACCTTATAAATAAGAAAAGCACATGGAAACTGCTAAAAGCAATCAAGCTAATGACTAATGTTGTTGGTGCGTTGTGTGCAAAAGAAACAAATGATCTAATAAGAAGATAGGTTATGTGCCTGCTATGCGGTGGCACTGACCTGAGGATAAGCATAACCTAAATACTCTAGAATTCAGTGTTGTTTGCACCTCTCTACTGTGTGATGGCACTGACCTTACGCTTGGCATCTCTTTGAAAGCTCTTAGAATAGTTTCTTCTTGTCCAATACCTGTAGACTGCTCAAAAATCTCCTGAGGAATATTGATTACCATATAAGTGTGGGATCCACAAATGCTTGTTGAAATAATTAATCCTAACTTATCACCAATGTGAGTCAAAAATCTGTGTATGGATTTAAGTGGACAATA